>APFE031735944.1:66309-102073 GCA_000404065.3 Pinus taeda | reverse complement strand
CAATTAATAAATAAAATAGCATAGCTTAACTAGTAAACATCAATAGGAATAATACTAGCTTAGCAAAATTAATATTAACAATAAGAAGTAGGCACTAAAAACAGAAATTAAAATATAAATTAATAGGAATACACATTAATAAATAATCATTTAAAGCAACAAAAATAGACACTAACAACATTAACTAAATATCAATTCACAATAATAAATAAACATATAAAACATCTATTAATAAACATTAATTTTAAGAATAAAATATAAAAGTATTGATATAAAATTATAAATTAGAAAAACTAACTTATTATTAAACAATAATCAAAAGGCTTAAATAACAAAAATAATTAAATTATATATGAGTCGGCCTGTTTGTCTTCTCATCCTACTTTCACATATTTATACCTATCCTTCTCCTTCTTTTCTCCGCACAAATTGTCCTGATGATGAGTCTAGTTTCAGACTCGAAACGTCGACCAGAAAATATGAGCACTGTGGAATATCCGATCTCCATTCAGAAATCACACCACAGTAATCTGCAATCTAAAATACAAATAACTTAATAATTTAATAATTTAAACTGTAAAAGACATAAATTTGGGGTTTTAGGTGATTTTTCCTTGAACCCTAGAAGTTATAGATCATCTTGCCTTGATAATTGACAATGTAAAGACATTTTTTTACATCTGGCACTGTTTCCACCTAGGTAACACATATCCAAACCTCTGGGAGGATAAAACTGATCTAGATCATGGGGTTGGATTTTCAGTGGATCCACTTGGTGCCCCTGGAAATCAACATCTCAACCATCAAAGTGATTTCAGATTCTATCTACATTGAACTAGCGACAACTACTTGAAAACTAGAGAAAGAGAGATGCAGTGAGCTGCTAAAACCTAGAAAAAAGCTAGTAGGGTTTTATATTCGAAATTCCTTGTAATGGAGACATGGTGGATGCTTCAGTTGATTGTTACATGTCTGGAATTTTGAAGGATCAATGGATGCAAAGGTTTCATCAAAAGTCGGTCTTTGAAAAAGTTGAGGAAGCCTTCAGATTAGAAGATCAATTACTCTCACATTGTTGTTGAGCTAAATCAAATATTCAGGTTGCAGAGTGATTGATCCAATAGTTATGCACTATGGAAAAGGTCAACTATCTTTCTTCTTGTCCGATCCAAATATTGTGCTAGATCTTGTGAGTAACTCTTAATAAAGTGTGAAAAAACATTTTCGTAATTAGTTTTAGATTTTCTTGAGTATTTCTATATTATTTATTTTTTTATTAGATTAGGTTTTTCATCTATATCTTGAAGAGGACAGTGGATGGTTCCAAACTTCGATTTCACATTTTTTAATTATTTAAATCATATTAATCATTTAAATCATATTGATTTGATTTTTCTAGAGCTTCTGCACATCATTTATTTCGATCGAGAGATCAGATCTTCTATATATATCCTCAAAAATTAGACCCAAAAAACCATTATTCTTTTTCTCTTAAATGTGTTAGCTTTGTTTGATTGAATTTAAATTCAAAACATGGTTGCAAATGCAACTTTAGTAGCCATGGACAAACAAGCAAGAAAGCATTGCGTAAAGGTTTATCAGGTTTCTTCTTCCATAACAATTCAAGAATTTTAAAAATTATATTTGAACATTTTAAATGTAATCACTACATTGATCACAAAGGAAAACCACTAAAATTGTTGAAGCAATTGACCTGCATTAATACTATGGAGAATTAACTGTGTTAATACTATGGAGAATTATGGACAAGCTCTAGACACAACGGTTAGTTTACCAAACAATGTAAGTTGTAATGATACTCTGTTTCTTACTAGAAATTTTGATGAATATAGGTGGAATTTGAAAAGTTAAAAATTTACTCATGTAAATTTTACTTTGCAGATAATTTCTGCATATAATCTCTATTCAAGGAGTTTACTTAATCTAAATAATTACTGATTCACCATAATTATTAAAAAAAATTACATAAAATGAATCGTTGCAAACTGATAGTCATATTGTATATAGAGGGGTTATCAAGATCATCTACAAAATATATGCTACAACAATTGAAGCACCTGGAAAAGATTTATGAGCCATATGCATTCTATGACCAGCCATATGCATTCTATGAAGGAAGGTGAATTATGTGCAATGGAGATGAAATACAAATTTTTTTATGCTATACTTTTTTAAACATTTTGATTGGTAGCATACATTAATTTTTTTTAATATATTTGTGCAAATTTAATACAATTCTGAAAAATTATTTCAAGATATTTATGGAGATGAACGAGATAGTTTCAGATTTGATGTTAAGATTATCGAGTGGAAAAATTACATCGGAAATATTCATATTCCCTGAATTCGTCAATATGTCTTAAACACGTGAATATGTATCAGTGGATCACAATGGTTTCAATGACCATGAAGACATCAATTTTCACTGCATTGGGTTCATTATTTCTGGGAGAGTCATGGGGATTGTGGGAGCAAAAAGTTGTCTAGATATAAATGGAGGTCCTACAAATGTGAAAGTTGAACTCATTTCGACCAGCAATGATCTCATTAATGTTGTGATTACGTCACAAGGAGGAAGTTACATGTTTACAAATATTAGTCCGGGGAAATATAGGCTCATTTCTTCTCATCATGAATACATAAATTTCATCAATCCTCGAGTAGTATACAAATATCAGGTCATATGAAATCCCACTACATTTTTTTTCAAAAATGAAAGGCCATGATAGTTTTCTCTCTTTGCCTTTGAGAAAGCATCCTTTGCATAAATTTTGGTGATCAAATATATGTATTCCAAGCACGCACGTGATAATTTCAATCCTGTATAACAGCCTACTGTTTTCAACCTAAAATATTTCAGAGTTATTCCTTACGGATGAGTGTCAGGAGGACACAATAGCCCTCCGTGACATCAAACATGAAGAACTACAAAGAGCGGGCTCTATGAGCCAATTTTTAAATAGAGGAAGAAGATACAAGGTCATACCTAATTTCGATCCTAGATAGGATGGCGCTATGCATGAGGTACAATGATTGACGTTTATAGAGTATATTTTCTATAATAGTCTCTTTCAAGTACATGATTCTCATGTTCTCTTAACAATTGTCCTAAGAGGCTCTCCACAGATGGAGTTGGGATTTGGAAATCTGGTTGTAGATGACATCTTTTCTTTCCCACATTATGATATGGATGGCTTAGTTGTTTCTCAAGGTAACCCTTTTTTAGGTGTTCATGTATACCTTTATTCAGATGATGTCCATGAGGTGAAGTGCCCTCAAACCAGCTCCTTGGCCAAATCAAGTGCTTTCTCATGCAATATATGATGTAGATGGAAAATTTTCTTTTAATTTTATTCCATGTGGAAAATAAGGGTTGTTGCCATTCTAGAAGGGTGAGAATACAATATTTGATGTTTCACTTCCATCTATAGAGGTTCTTGTTGAGCACAGTCATGTTAATATATATCATCCATTTAAAGTCACAAGTTTCTCAGTTGGAGGACTTTTTGTGACTTCTGAAGGAGTTGGTTTTGAAGTTGTTAAGATATTAGTTGAGGGGCGAGAAATAGCTACAAAAGGTGTCCAGTGATATTACAAACTTGATCAGGTAACATCAACACACTACACAATCAAGGGTGAGAAGGATCACTTCGAGTTTAGCAGATTGGAGAAATTCATGGTTGTGCCAAACATGGTTTCAATCCCAAAAATAGAAGAAACACATTATAATAATTGTGGTTCCCTAAAATTAGTGATAGATGGCTATTCCGGCAAGTGTCAGGTTGGCTTGCACACAAGCCAGATAATGTTAAGCCTCAACTAAAGAGGACTAATGATATGGGAAACTTCTGCTTCGAGGTTCAACCAAGTGAATATCGAATATCCCCATTGACCACAACAGAACGTGATTCTAGTCTTCAATTTTCTTCATCACATATTGATGTGACAGTAACTAGACCAATGTTTGGGATTGATTTTATAAAGGCCCTTGTTGATATCCGTGGATCGGTGATATGCAAGGAAGGATGTGACTCCTCGGCTTCTATATCACTTACTTGTCTGGTTGTTGAACTTTGGGTTCAGAGAATTTTAACTCTTTAAGTTTAACAAATGAGATCAATGATTTCATATTTGAGAAAGTCCTACCTAGTGCATTGCATATTGAGGTAAAACATGGACCTTCATCTATTTGTTAGATTGGGATGATCACTATTATTGGGAGAGAAAGGTTATTGATTTCAATGTTGGTGCTTCTGATAACTTGAAGATAGTGTTTATCCAAAAATGCTATTGGTTGCGTATTATGTCTACTCATCCTCTGGATTCTTTCATCATACAACCAAACAAAGAACCCATGAATTTGTTGATTGAGAAAGGATGATATAAAATCTAATTAGAAGCTTCTCTTGTGCACATGCTTCATTTCTTGAACTCATGCATTTTATTTGGAATGTCTTCATTAGAATTCAATGTATTGAACCATAAGCCTATATACTTGACTGGTGAAAAATATCTACTGAGTGGTGAAATACATGTTGATTCAAGTTCTTATCCCAAATAAAATGAGTTGTCTCGAAGCATTATTGTAGACATATGGAAAACGGAGGGTGCATTGATAGATATGATCAATAATGTCAAACTTGTTTCAAGTGCTAATGGACCAAGCAACATTGTTGTATATCAGTACACTCATTGGGCCGCTATTGAAGATGAAATGGTCTTTGTTCTGAAAGATAAAAGGAATGCTACTGAGAAAAATAAATTTGAAAAGGTCTTGTTTTATCCAAGAAGTGAGCATGTTGCTATTAAAACTTATGGATGCCAACCTGTTATTCCTGCTTTTGTGGGGTTCCTAGGAAACTACATTCAAGGTTGAGTGTTACCAGAAATCCTAATCCTTGGCAGTACCAATGGTATTCTTTAAAAGGGTGACCTGGTTCTTCAAACTTCAACATGATCAGATGGTCTATTTTTGGGTGGTCCTTTTTATGATGATACTCAATACTATGTTGAAGCTTCCAAGCGATATAATTTAAAAGCACTTGCATATGACACCTTTTTAAGCTTAGTTATATTCTCATCCAATTTGATTGGATGCCCCACTCGACTAGCCAAACCATAAAGAATATTTGATCATCAATATTCAAACTTCTATGCACTCCCTGCAGTGTGGTCCTCAATAGAGGAATCACTGAATTTGCTTCAGATAGCTACTAGATATGGAAAAAACTTCTTCAATTGCATTGCTTCAAACTACAACCAAGTAAGTCTGGATTTTACTACTACATTCAAAGCTTTACAATGAAACCAGTGTAAATGAAGGTTGTATGTGGATAAAATATAAACCAATGTAAATGCAGGTTGTCTTATATGTGTATGCAGGTGCATACATGGTAAAATATTTGAGTGTGAATGGGATATTGTTTCAAGAGATTTCATTCTCTATCTTAAGAATCAATATGCAAGGTGGTAGTAATTTGACTGTACTAGAAATGGACTCATATCCCGATAATTCATACAATTTCTTTGTGGACATATTGATTGAGATGACGGGGAGCTGTAAATCATTAAAGGAGCTAGTCATATGTGTTGTGCCTTTTCTTACAAAAATATTTCTCTTTGTTGTTTGAGAGGCTTCTTAATCTCCAACGTTTGTTAATGGGTGAAAATTTTATCTTGGTAAAAACAAAATTTCTACTTTTCTTTTACATGTGCAGTGAACATGTTTCAATGTTTTAAAATGTTTGCATTTTCTACTTATTTTTCAGGTATAGAATAAACTTTTTTTTATACAAAGCATATATTGATGTAGCTTAGGTTGACTATTATGTTTTAGTTCATATTTATGTTCCATTTGCAGATTCAATATATCCAATAGATATGAAACAAAACCAAGTAACGGCTTTGTTTCATAGCTATTACTTAATGAAAATATAAACTACCTAGATCAAAAAAGTTAACCTACTATAATATGTGAGAAGACCACAAAAATCTTCCATGGATTGTTTCCATGATGTTCATAATGAATATTTATGTCTTTTACCTTGTAAATGAGTGCAGAGTTGGCTCATTTTGGTTTTGAAATGCAATGCAGGAACTTGCAAAATATCCCATACCTTGACGTCTCATATCCCCATTCTCTCATCTCCATATGATACAAGTTTATGTAGACATAACTGAATCTCATGATAGGGAAATCAATGTATTAGTTTTCTTTCTTAAGAGCACCCCTACTCTAGAGATGATAGAACTTCGTTTAATTGATGACTTGAATTATGACGATCCATGATATGTAAAGTTTTTGGAGGAAGTGATTTATTTGAATAGAGTTTCAAAGCAAGCAAGGATATTGGTATGAGAATCCTATTTTTAAATACAGGCTTCAAAATCTTTAAACCATTGACCAGTAAAAAGGATTTATGGCTTCATTTTCTTTTATCTTTTTCTTTACGAAAGGTTATGACCAATGTAGGTTGTATGTGGATATGAGGATGAATCCTATTGTGGATATGAGGATGTGGACACCAGTGGAATGACCTCCTTAGCCTTGGGAAACATCGAGTATGGAAGTGAATTTTAGTTTGATGGAGTGGGTATGCGACATTTCCCCATTTTCATTTTGTTTATAATTCCTCGTTTGTGTTGTTTCTAACAATCATTTTAATTATTTATCCTTTTGTCATTTATATCATTAAAATTCCATGTTTCCTAGGCAACGCATCGTTTTCGGTTGCTTCAGATGAGTAGCTTGTAGGATTAGGATGTTCCCAATGAGTTTTGAACATTTGTCCAATATTCTTTATCGATTTTGGATTGTCATTTTGGGTTATCGATTGAATTGTTCTCTAGTTTGACATTTGATTGACAAGGAAATTTCATGTTTTTATAAATAATTTGTATGTTAATGTTTAAAAGTATTTAAGAAATTTGTCTTTAGTAGGCACACTTCAAACAATGGATTTCACACTACTAGGTTTAAGGTTTGGCTTATGTATTTGGTTAAAATTTCCCAATATTTACATCATATCTCAAGTGTCAAGTTTGGGTTATTTATTTGGTCAAAATTTCCCAAGATTTATATCATATCTCAGTCTTTTGAAATTCATGCATTCATTCCATTCGGATGTAACACATCACAACAAGGATGAGTTCTATTAATCTCACCAACTTTGTTGTTATGCCTCATGAATCATAATTCAAATGGACTTTGAATTTGGTTCCTTTCCTTGACTACACAGTATTAATAAAAATCCTCTCATTCAAACTCAACCCCAAGTCATACTCGAAATTTTGACATGTGAATAACATTGGCTCGACAACAAGTTTGACACCCAAGTCCTTGCAAGTCAGACTAGACTGTCCATTTAAAAAAAAATTTGATCATATCCTTAAATTGTTAGCCCTTGGACTCCCTCATTAAAGAAAATATCATTTTATGATCTTGATAATTGGTTTATCAAAATTTGGATGGGGCGAAATATGAGTTAAGGAGTAGAGAAAGAATTTTCCTTGACATTGCCTAGAATATTTCGAACTCTTGGGGGCACATCACGTGACACTACCATCACCATACCAACATTTTTTTATAAAGTTCCAATACAACATGCATCCAATGATTCACATTCCTCAACCCGTGACCGTAAAGATGATTAGTCTTGAACATTTTTTCTAGATGATGATAATGATATATAGTCCTTATCATCATCAAGTATGGATTTTGTTTCTTCACCCATGCTCCACCTTCCCCCTCCCAATTTTATATAAGCATCAATTTCTCTTGCATGCTTCCCTCTGATTGCAAAGTTATACCCATACCTGACATCCTCATCTTGATCTTGGTTCTAATGCTTCTCTACTTCTTCTAAGCTAAGCAATTGGAAAAAAATACCTCCCTACCACTAGAAACAGATAAACCATTTTTCCTACACTATATTTCAAGCTCCACAAGAGGAATACTAAACAATTCTCAAGTTGTTGCTCCCTCTCCAAGTGCCATAACAACATCTTGATTTGGACCAGATCCATCTGTTATGTCCATAATATTGGATTCAAAACTATTAATGTCCTTCAATGGTGCGACATCTCCACATATTGAATGAAAAGGAGGGACACCTGAATTTCCAAACCAAAGAAAGGTAGCTCTCTGTCCATTTACATAAGCATCTGAAAGGAGAAATCAGCCTGACCAAACCTGGAGAGCTTTCATCACTGTCTCCTACAAGAATTCCATAATAAAAATGTAAAAAAAAATCACAAAATGATCCACAGATTCATTACACTAATTATGAATTTTTTTTGACAAGTAAAAATTACTATCTTCCTTGCTAATTGATGACCAATAAGGTGCTTGATCTTAATACATGATTTGTTTTCATCATTACAATCCTCAACATGTTCTATTATTTAGAGTGAGATTTCGCAAATTGGCTGGCATATTTTCCCACATTTTTGTTTTTATCTCTCACACAATTGGAATCCTGCTACATTTGGCCTCCTCTTCTTCCCTAGGCTACATGTGTTAAAGAGGGTAAAAACACTAAAGATATGTTCTTTTGTCATAATTTATTTTCATTTTTTGGATGAATTATGTGGAAATGTTATTCATGCAAATGATGTGGAAGAAAATAATGTTCCATTATTCTTTTTTATCATCTCTTGTTTATGAGTTATCATGCTTCTATTGTACTAATTCATTACGAATATGTCATGTAAAGATCAAGTTGAGTGGGTTTTACGTTTGATTTCCACTGTAGTCAACAATTGAATATATATGTTTTTTGTTAGGTTGGATGATGGGACAACACACTTTGATTTCCACTAGTGCTCTCTTCTTCATATACTATCACAAGTGCACAAATACAAACTCACTTTTCTTTTTACCTCGATAAGCAAATTATGAGAACTTTGTATTTTGTAGTGACAAGGATAACTATGTACTAGAGGTGGACCTTGAGCCCTTCAATTCATCCTTTCCTTACCCAACATGACCATCTCTTATTAGTAATAGAGTTTAATTTTTTAACCAACATTTGTCTTCAATATTATTTCATGATAAAGAAAGAACACAACCATTATTAGATTTCCTTCGAGCACACAAATACCAAAGCCATGTCATTTTTCTTTCCTTGGTTAATATATTGCATCATTTTGTTTGATAGTTAATTCATTATTATTCTATGCCAATAAATCTCTATCAAATAGCATAGAAGGATGATTTGGCTATTTTAGAGATATATAATATGAATTAATTAAAAATTCACAGGGTTATTTTGATTGTCATCTTTCTATTTCATTTCTTTGGAGAAAACTATATATTCAAATACCAACTCAACTCAAACTAAACTAAAATAGAGAATCCTAGTTATGAAGATTTTTCTCTCTCCATACATTATAATGACATTATTTTTTTGAATTATACTTGAAGTTCGTTGATAATAACCTGGATTTATAGATTTCTTTTAGCACCAAATTGAAATCACGGTAAACATATGAATATCCCATTAAATATGACATAAATATGATTCAAATAATATCACCTTTATTTTGAGCACGTGGCAGAGTAACTTCTTAGGTGTGAAGTTTTATTAGAGGCATTGTTTGTTTATTTGATTTGGTTAGAAAATGGTTTTATCTTGCTTTCATGTGACTTTCAATTTATCATATCTAGAATGTTGAGAAATGAGAAAGAATAATGTGTGACATTTATCTTGCAAAAATTCATGCTGAATGAAAGGATATAGAGTTTAACCAAGCTACAATTCGCTTTGGTAAAGGTAGATGGACATTGTAAAAAGTTACCTAAGAATACAACATATACATAGTTTGAACATAAGTAATATATGGCTTTTTCTTTACAGATATCTTCTTTTTTGTATCCAAGATATCGAGCAAGACAAGTATTGATATTGTAGAAATTGTTAGTGGACCTAATTGAGGTGAATTTTTCTGATGTTCTACTTGATTGATACATTCTCATGACATGAAGGCTTTAAATACTAATTAATATGTTACAAAAAAAAATTGTATTCAAATTTTATACATATAAAAGATAAAATCAACTCTTAATGGCTTCATTTTGTTGTTACTTGACTCTAGTGTGGGCAAGTTACATGAAATGTGATTGGAAAAAGGATGGGGAGACAATATAAAGATCATGTCTTAGATATGACTCATTTTTTGTTGGAGATCCTTCAAGCACTTCAGCCATCAACTTTGGAAATGTTTGTAGTAAGTATTTCTATGGTTTTTAATGTTGTGATTCTTTCACCTCATGGTTATTTTGGGCAAGAAAATGTTTCAGGAATGTGTGATAAGATATCAATGGATAGGTAAATGTCAAGCTATAAAAAGGGTCTCTTTCACCTCTAATTACCTCACATTAATATGCCAATTCGGGAACGTTTTGTTATTTCAAAGAGTGTCTCAGTCTGAGGCTATCATTTTCCAGAGTAATCTAGTAGCACAGTGTTCGAAAATACAAGAGTAAACGGATGCTTGTTTATAGCTAACTACTTCAAGAGATTAAACCACACATTCAGAAAACTAAGCAATTTATCAGTCAAGGGTTCGGTAGCAATAACCCATCCCTTTGTAAAATGGTGGAAAAGGAAACCAGAGAACAGATCATGGATCTAGGAACCGGACGGTAGATGTCAATGCTCACTACAGCCTAAGATTGTTCTTCACACCAAAATAACAAATGATAGGAAATGAAACAGCAGATAAGAAATGGAACAACAATTAAGAAAAAGAAAAGCAAACCTGAAATAAAACAACAATTAAGAAATTGTAACGGCAACTAAGTCTAACAAGCTGTAACACCTTAGTCTATAAGATCAAATGCACTAATTGTAATCTATAGGAATCAAATGGCAATCCTTGACTCTTAAGGGCAAATTGAATAACACACCAAAATGGAACAACATTGATTAATGATGAATTATAGAACAATGCTTGAAAACCATATATACACATGGCACACTTTAATAGTAATCTGATCCAATTATCAATCTTAGTTAGAAAGAGTATGACTACATTTCAAAATAGAACAGCATTGTTTATAGATCCAACAATCGCAAAGAACATAACTTCCAAGATGAATTCCATAATGGTAATGAACAAGTGCATAGCACAAAGGCTCTGTAATTAAACAACAACAGTATTTTGTAAAGACTAGCAATATTATATCAACACCTAAAAGAACAGTGATACGATGCAGAGTCAACACAATACTTCTGTCTTTATAAACCTTAATAAATTAAAAATAACAGAGCATGTGATGTAAACTTACAAAATACATCAGATTACCAAATAATGTCGATAAGCAAACCACACATAAACCAAACATAATAGTACAGGAGCAAGTGTCCTCCAGGGCTGGGCCCTTAGCCTCAAAGGGTACACCGCTTGAAGTTATTCTAGACTCAAAGATGAAATAGTAACCAAGTTTGTATTAATGCATAAAGCAGAATTACAATAGATCAGTTCTTAACGAGACTCGATGATCAAAGTTTTGATCCTAAAAGAAATTACATAAAACATAACAAATTCTAACCCCCCTTGAGCTAATAGTGCTGCCCCTTTTATAATGGTGAAGGCGGAGATATCCAAGTGCAGAAATAGATAAAACAACGATCCCTCAGGATCAAGGATCCTGAGAGATTCACCAAACCGTTAGTCCTCAGTCATCTCTTTTCTTTCCCGCGCCGAGCTGATATCTCCACTTCCTTTCCAGGGCTGATTCGCTTTGATTTTCATTTCCTTGTTTGCATACGGTTCTCCGTCAAAGGGACAACAGTTACCGTCCTTGTCCTTTCCTTTGGAACAACAGCTTCTCATTTTTCCTTATTTCTACATAAGGAAATGAAAATTGTCAGTGTTTTCATCTTGCATATTAATCTCACATGTTTTATTACAATTACTTATCATTTTCCTAGTTCATGATGCAAAAGGTTTGTAAGTTCTAATGAAAAGATGCTAAAATAATTAACAAAAACATACCTTCTTTAGTACTCCACACACCCCCTGCTTACCCTTTTTCATGCCCTCATGAAAACATTGTAGTTGACATGTAAGGCAGTGAGTGAGTAGGCTGGAGATGGAATCTCATGTGAAGGCCTACAGCCATGATGCATAACTAAGTGTTCAAAGAAATGGCCTGTCTGACCCTCAGGCATCTCATACAGAGCTTGGTATCCAGGTGCAGGGTGCCAAATAATTGGATTCTGGAACCTATATCCTAACCAAGATGGCCCTGCCCTTAAAATGACTTTTCCATAGAGGTGCAAGCAGTTGGCGGCTAATTTGAAATTTTCATACTTAAATGGTTCCCTGAGCTAGATATTCAGACTAGAGATCTGATATCGAAATTTGGCCGCATCAATGACAAGTTCTTTGATAGAGAAAAAGTATTATATTCCTTGTCAAATGATTGCCTCATGAATGGGTCCTAATGCTTCAATTACACCTGGAGTCTTCATGAGGTTTCTATGTTTTCTCCACAACTATACTAGATCCCTAGGCTCAAATCTTATCCACAAACCTAATCTGTTTTCTTGTCTTTGGAAAGCATTATCGGCTTTAAGCCATTTAATTTGATTAACCCCAAATGAAACAAATGCCTGTAATTGAATACGCCCAACAAAAGGGCCAGGGTTCAGTTCAGTTTCCTGGTCTAATACAAGGTTATGTAAATAAAACTCACATAGTAGTCTCTGAACGTTTACCCCGTAGTGCTTACAAAACTTTATAAAATCATCGATGGTGTTAATTTGTATGGGAGCACTTGCTTTAACAGCCTTTATTTTCAATTGCAAATATCGTTCCATTAAAAACAAGGCATAATTCTTAGCAGGGGCTCTACATGCTAGGACGTCATTGTATAAAGAACATAAGGTATCCATTTGTTTGATAACTATATCTAACCTATGAGTTACCTTCGTGACTTTTTCTTCTTCCCTTCGCCACCATTCAAAGGCCTAGATTTCAGATAGATTGATGTTCCTAAGCTGCTGCTGTAACTCTTCATACTTTTCTCAAGGGACCATTTGCTCTATAAGCTTTTATGCTGCTTGCTGAGCTTGCTTCAAACCCTTTCATAGGGTTACCATTTTCGGATCTCTTTTCCATGCTCAGTGGAGCCCGGGAGTTTTACCTAAATTTTCCTATTACATTATTTTGC
Organism: Pinus taeda; assembly: GCA_000404065.3. Classification (NCBI taxonomy): domain Eukaryota; kingdom Viridiplantae; phylum Streptophyta; class Pinopsida; order Pinales; family Pinaceae; genus Pinus; species Pinus taeda. The sequence goes on along the minus strand of APFE031735944.1, from coordinate 88,872 downwards.
GTTCATGACCCTTATCACTCCCAAAGGTGGTGTCTTCGTCTAAATTTCCTTATCGCAAGTCAACATATCATCCATTTCTATCTTAACGTGGATATCAGTCCATTGTTGTTCCTTTTTAATTGGAACAGTAGTCTGCTCCTCAGCATCATTTGGAACAGCAGCCTCCTCCTTAGCATCATTTGGAACAGCAGCCTACTTTTCGACAGGGTTTTGAACAACAGGATGGACTCTGGTCCTCCGACCCTTTGTCTTGAGGGGTTTTGCTGGAGTGGTTGCATTTTTCCTTCCCGAGGTCCTTTTTACCCTTTTCATTAATTTTTTAATCCTAATTTGCTGTCGAAGATAAACTATTATATTCAGTAGTCTCTGTTGTTCCTCTCGCAATTCCTTAATTTCCTCAATTTCCTTAGAAGCAAGAGAAGGTTGTTCACTATGGCCTGGACTGTGACTAATTCCATGATTTTCTCTCTGGGGTGCTTCTTTGTTGCTCTGCTCTAGTTTCTCCGAGGCAAGAACCCTAACTGGTTCTGTTATTTCTTGGGTGACCTCCTTTTCTGCCCCCCTTTCCTCCAGAATTTCTTCTGGTGTCGTCTGGCAAGGAACCGATTGTTCCTGTTCTGCACCTCCTATCATATTTTCATCATGAATAGGCAGATTCCCTTCTTCTACCTCCTCTGCATGTGATTCTTCAAGATCATTTCCCTTCTGAGGTTCCTCTTCGGCATAGAGATCTAATGGACTGGAAGGTTGGCCATATTCGCCCATATTGGCCAAAACTTTGGCCAATTCATCTTCTCCCAATGGGTCTTGCAATGGGATACCTTCCTGTTATTCTGTTTCCTCCTCCTACTCAGATTGCTCAGCTTCTTCTTCCATTTCTCCTTCCTCTTTTTCCTAAATTCCTTTCTCATTTTCTTCCCCTTCTAATCGTGGGGGTTGCTCATCTTCTATCTCTACCGATTGGCTGGTGTTTCCTTGGGGATTCTCCAGCCTCCCTCGTAGCCATGCTAGCTGGACTGATTTCCTTCATTTTTCTGGATGCTCGGTGTACTGGTGGCATGTTTACGTTTTGGGGATGGTGTTATCAATCCTCCATTTATCATGGCAATTAGGTCGACCCAGCTGCGCTGCTGTTGGGTAAAGCTATGGCTGACTATTAACCGAATCAACCCATGACGACTAACAACTGACTCTACATGCTGTGCCTTTTTTATGCTCCGTGCAACATCATGAAGTAATGAATTCAAAAATGTAGGTAAATTTACAGAGCATTTTTGCTTTAGTACAGCTAAGAGTTTAAGATGTCGTGGTCTTACCACGTCTTTTATGCCTTCAGAGGTGATGTAGCTTTGAATGGTCTTCGCCAATTCCACCCACGGCTCTCCTAATGCTGCTAGCAGAACCCCTTTTCCTCTAATTGTCAGGCTCTGGCCTTCCTCCTGGAAGATTTATATGATCTTGTGCAATCTCTCCTTCTTTAACGTCCATACAGGTCTACCGGCTGGCAGTCTTGAGACTTCTGCGATTATGTCATCGATGACTGCTATGTGTCTCCCCCTCACTGTGGAGTGATCCTCTTGCAAGTTCTGCAAGAATTCAATTGCTACAGTCTCGTTGGATTCCTGTAAGCGGTTGAGATAAGTCATCCACCCTGCTCTTGCCAGGATTTCCCGGGCAGTAGGAGAGACTGTTAACACCTGCGGTTCTCTCTGAATTGATATTCCTCCCATGTTTATGGTTTCGTTGTAAACTCTCAATGAAATGGAAATTGTTCATGCTGTTGAAACACAGAGAGGCTGACAGACGCAAGACTTACTCAAAATCTAATGCTGCAGAGTATACAATGGAAATGGCTTATGAACAGCAAGTCATGCAGAAAAATAAAAAAATAGTATACCATTGAGCCATGCTATTCCCAAGTACACAGCTTCCTAAATAGTGATCTGACATGTAATCCAGGGAATGATGAGGTTAACCTCCCCCCCCACAATGTGATAGGCCATCCCGGCCGTCAAACAAAGAAGCGGCGTGTCGTTCTGAAAAAGAGTCCTTAAGGAACAGCGTATGGCAATATGCCATGTTTATAAAAGTAGCAAATTACCGAAATCGAGGCGTAGAGTTGGGTCGCTTAATACGTAAGAGACTACGGTGATATGATGCGAGGCTGGGGATAGGACATCTGTCGTGGATACGGAGTCTCATGCGGTCATTGTCAATTGTTCTGTCATGATTGGTGATAATAGATGTACATGTGTTGTATGGTTTGGCAAATAATATATGATTGATTACTAAGGCATAGGAAATAGAAGGGTGCTAATAACTACCTATTGGTGTAAATAATGTGACGTCAATACCATTAACAGTGCTCTGCTGCCGACAAGTGTCCATAACCTTGGCAGAGTTGTTTATTTCACCCATGGAACCATGATCCTTTGTGTATGCTTAGGAAATGTTGTGTGGTGTTAAAATGTAGGCCATTATGCTGGCTTGGTGACCAATTAGCCATAATTCCATTCACGAGGAAAGAGAAAAAGGTGGGCAAGCCGGCTCGTGGTGAGACCTCCTGTTCCAAGGGTTTTTATTTGATATACCTTTTGGACCATATCCCTAGTGTGGTGGCCATAGTGGGAATGCCACTTTGCTTTCGTCCTCATGATCATGGTAGGCTGGCTCTTGATGAGACCCCCTATCCTGCATTTGACAACTTATAAGTCATTAAGACATCATTGTTTGCTCTTTTTTCTTTCTTTTTCATAAGTACTTTCCCTATTTATACACAAAGGGTGGTTCAACACTCCTTAAGAGTAGGAATGGTGGAAAATGTCTTATCATCTCAATAGGAAGATATAAACCCTTTGCTCTTATTCTTGAATAATAATCAAAGAGGATTAAAAGGGACCAACATGATAAAGATAACCAATCAGAGCATAATTTGTAGAAAAATGATAGCAAAAGATAATGAATAAGCGTGTCCTTCCTCTATCCTCTTACCAATTCAAAGCAATTTCTTATAAAAATAACGATTTTATGATTCACTGATTTCAGTATGTTGCGATTTGTATCCATTGAATAAGTGCATAATTGTATTCTAAAAGACTTGAAAGAACGGGAACAATAAGCATCCTTAATTTAGAACAGCAAGGGGAACAAGCTATTTAAAAAAGGGAGAGCAAAATAATGCAAGTGGTATTCCTTTTGGAAAAAGGAACAACAAAAGACCAAAAATGTTGTTCCTTTGGAAAAGGAACAACAGAAAACACAAATGCCGTTCCTTTGAAAAAGGAACAGCAAAAATCGAAAATGTTGTTCCTTTGGAAAAGGAACAACAAAACACACAAATGTCTTTCCTTTGGAAAAGGAACAGCAAAAATCGAAAAAGTTGTTCCTTTGGAAAAGGAACAGCAAAACACACAAATGTCGTTCCTTTGGAAAAGGAACAACAAAAATAAAAAACGATATTCCTTTGGAAAAGGAACAGAAAAACACACAAATGTTGTTCCTTTGGGAAAGGAACAGCATAAATCGAAAATGTTGTTTCTTTGGAAAAGGAACAACAAAACACAAAAATGTCATTCCTTTGGAAAAGGAACAACAGAAATAAAAAATTTTGTTCCTTTGGAAAAGGAACAGCAAAGCAAAAAAATGTCATTCCTTTGGAAAAGGAACCGCAAAGCAAACAAATGTCGTTCCTTTGGAAAAGGAACAGCAGAACTCGAAAATGTTGTTCCTTTGGAAAAGGAACAACAGAATACACAAAAATGTCGTTCCTTTGGAAAAGGAACAACAAAAATCGAAAATGTTGTTCCTTTGGAAAAGGAACAGCAAAGCACACAAATGTCGTTCCTTTGAAAAAGGAACAGTAGAAATCGAAAATGTTGTTCCTTTGGAAAAGGAACAACAAAGCACACAAATGTTGTTCCTTTGAAAAAGGAACAGTAGGAAGAAAATGTTGTCCTTTTGAGAAAAGGAACAACAAAAAATAGTAACGGCAAAACGTTGATTCAAAAATATGTACAAAAATAATTCAACAAAAAAAAAGAAATTATGTACAAACTGTGAAAAGAAATAAATTTCTTAATCAATTACAGGTGAGGAAGACTTCTCTCCCTCCCCCAAAATTTCCATATCAGAGTCTCGGCGTAGCTGCTGGCAGAAGGACTCCCGAGTGAGTGGTTTGCGATAAAGACGATCTCGGTGGCCATTTGCCTTGAAGGCATATCCAGAACCATCAATAGTGATTAGAGTAAGGGTACCATTGTCATGTACCTTATGGATTTTGTATGGTCCCAACCAACGAGTCTGGAGTTTCCCGGGGAAGTCCTGAAACCTGGAGTCGTACAAAAGTGCCTAGTCTCCTTCGTGGAAGACTTTATTTTTAATGAGAGCATCATGCCATTTAGCTCGCTGCTGCTGGATCAGGGCAGTGTTTTGAAGTGCAAAGAGCCTAATTTCATCCAGCTCATTGATATGTTGTAATCAATTAATCTGTGCCTTGGTTAGATCTAAGTCGACTTCCTGTGTTGTTCGTAATGTTTGGATTTCAAATTCTATGGGAAAAATGGGTTGTTTTCCAAACACTAATTGATACGGTGAGTAACCATTGGTACTTCTCCATGTTGTTCTATAAGCCCACAGTGCTTTGGGTAGTCTGGCAGCCCAATCACGTCTATGTGACGCAATGGTTTTCGTTAGGATTGCTTCTATTATTTTATTGTTGCTTTCTACCTGCCCATTTGCTTGTGGGTGGTATGGAGAAGTGATTTTATGCTGGACATGATAGTTGTTGAGTGTTGCAACTATTTTGTTCCCAGCAAACTGTGGTCCACCATCTGTAATTATCTCTCTTGGAAAGCCATAACGTACAAATAGATGGAACAGGAATTGTATGACAAAATCCTCTGTAGCCCTTGGCAATGCCTCTGCTTCAACCCACTTGGTGACATATTCTATTGCCACCAAAATATATGTTTTTTGGTTTGATGATGGGTTAATTGGTCCAACAAAATCAAAGGCCCATCGCTCGAATGGTTCGATGACTAGCTGTGTTTTTAGAGGCATCTCATCAGACTGACCAGGGTGTCCTGCTCTCTGGAAATTGTCACAGGCCTGGACGAATTTCTTTGCATCTTTGAAAATCATGGGCCAATAATACCCTGTTTTTAGCACTTTATGTCCAGATCTGCGATCGGCGAAATGTCTGCCACATGGTCCATCATGGCAGGCTTTTAAAATGTCAAATATTTCATCTTCTCGAATGCATCTCCTGATATGCATATCTTCCCCTGTGTGGAACAAATAGCCCCCAATCCAAGAAAATTGAGCACTCTGCTAAACAATCTGTTTCCACTCATTGGGGGTTATATGCTTTGGTAGTTTACCTACTGCTAGGTAATTGGCAACATTAGCATACCAGGGTGTTTGAATAGCCACAGCAAACAGATGCTCGTCTAGAAATTGATCTTCAATTGTTGCTGTATTGATTAGCTTTGGCATTCTTGAGAGAAAATCGGCTACAGGATTTTCTTTTCCAGGTCGATCCTTGATTGTAATATCAAATTCCTATAATAAAATCAGCCATCTAGTTATTCTACCATTTGTGATAGGCTTGTTTGCTAAATATTTTATGGCAGAATGATCTGTGTACAAGATAACAAGATATCCAGTAATGTAATGTTTGAAATTATTGACAGCATGTATTACAACTAGAAATTATTTTTCAGTAACAGTGTATTTTAATTCAGCAAGAGATTAATTTTTGCTGATGTAATAAATTGCATATGGTTTTTTATCCTCTTCCTGCCCAAGGACTGCTCCAATGGTTGTATCTGAGGCATCAGATGATATCTTAAATGGCAAATCCCAATTTGGTCCTCGAAGGACTGGGGTTGTGGACACAAGCTTCTTCAGATCCTTGAAAGCATGTTCACATTTTTCTGTCCAAAGAAAATCAACGTTACCAGTTAGTGCATACAAAGGTGCAGCAATATGAAAATAATGTTCTATAAATCTCCTATAATAACCAGAAAATCCAAGAAAACTGTGTACCTCCGTTTGAGTGGTAGGAGCGGGAATAAGCAAAATTATTTTGATTTTGGCTGGGTCTACCTGAATTCCAGCTGCTGAAATATAGTGTCCTAGGATAAGTCCTTCAGTCATCATCATATAACAATTTTCATGGCTTAAACAAATCCTGGTAGCAATGCAGTGTTGTAGGACTTTTTCTGGTGTATCCAATGCTGGATCGAAATCATCTTCGTATGGTGTAAAGTCATCCATATATACTTCAAGTCTTTCATTTATTAAGTCTGAAAAAATGCTGAGGATAGCCCTTTGAAATGTGGCAGGAGCATTGCATAAGCCAAAAGGTAGAACTCGGTAGGCAAATGTTCCCCAAGGACAAGTAAAAGTAGTTTTGTCTTGGTCTTCAGGGGCAATCTAAATCTGATTGTATCCACTGAAGCCATCCAGGAAAGAAAAGAATTTCTTTCCTTCCAAAGTTTCTAATACTTGGTCAATGAATGGGAAAGGGAAATGGTCTTTTTGTGTTGCTTTATTTAGCTCTTTGTAGTCCACACAGATCCTCCATTTCCCATTCGTTTTTGATACCACCACAAGCGGAGAGACCCATTTACTATCAGAGATAGGAGAGATGAAATTGACATCTAAAAGTTTTGGAAGTTTAACTTTTACCACATCTTTTAGATGAGGATTAAGTCTCCTCTGAGGCTAACGAACAAGTCTCGCATCTTTTTCTATATAAATGTGGTGTGTGCATAACTGGGGGTCAATTCCTTTCATATCAGGGTAGTCCCATGCAAATGCTTCTTTACATTTCCTTAACAAATGGATGAGCTTCATTTCTTGTTCGGATGTGAGGTTGGCATTAATGTTTAAGGTTTTTCCCGGTTCAATTTCCACAATTTTACTATTTGCAATAGAGGTAACAGGTATTGTATGATCATGTGTATCTTTAAGAGGATCTTCTAATTCACTATCAAATGCTGCTTTTATCATGTGACATTGTGTGCGGGATGTGAGTTTAGTTTGACTAATGAAATCATTAATGGCATCGTCTTCTGTTTGGTCTTTGAAATCAAGTGTCTCTTGTATAGTTAATGGAGATTTAATGTTATCAGTAAGGTATGATACAGGGTGCCTATTAGTTTTGACTATTGTGACACTTAGCTGCGCTGGAGGATATAGAACTAAGTTCTTGATATCTGCTCCTCTGGTTATGGTCATATTTCCTTGCCGACAGCCAATATAAGCATCGGCAGTGGCAAGACAAGGTCTACCTAAAATCAATGGATGTCCATCAAGTTCGGTTTTGGGATTTATTATCAGAAAATTAGTTGGATATTCCCAGGAGTCAACAGAGACCATGACATCATGTAGTGTGCCCTCTGGCCTAACAACAGATCGGTCAACCAATTCTAGCAAGGTAGAGGTGGGTTCTACAAATGTAATGCCTGGCTTTTGGCAAGTAGTGGTTGTTAAGATATTGATTGCAACTCCTAGATCAACTAAGGCATTGGAAAGGGTCTGACCATAAATTTGCACAGTTACTATTGGATTTCCTGGGTCTTCGTATTTAATGGGTGTTTCTTTTCCTGATAATAAGACAGATAGAGTGCCGACTACTTGGACTCTTGGATTATTTGTTATATTCCTCCTTGGTTTCTTTATACACAATTCTTTGATAATTTTTGCGTATATCGAGATGTGTTGAATGGCTTTGAGGAATGGAATTTTTATGTAAAAATTTTGTAATTCTCCCAGAATGTCAAAATCAGGATATTGTATAGGTCAAGGTATGACTAATTGTTCTGGGAACGGGGAGAGAATGTGGTTGCTTGATTATGAGTTTGTTGTTTATTCACATCCTCTTCTTGTGACAGATGTTCTCTCGGTAACTAACTTTCAACCTGAACTGTCTTATCTCCCTCGGTTTTAATGATACACCCAAATCTTAACTGAATATCATTACACTCCCTTAAATCGGTTCCTATTTCTGGTGTTTCTATGATTTGGACAGATTGGACCGGTCTGTTATTTGGATTGGGGTTGGGTTGGGCTGGGAGTTGCGGTCTCAGATTAGACTGGGGATTTTGTTGTAAGGCTGGCTGTGTAGGTTGAGGGAGCAGAATGGTTCCTACTGGCTGATGCATTGGTCTCTGCCAGTTTGTCTGCCAGGCTAAACTTTGTGAAGTAGGGGGAGTCCATTGTGGTGGGTATCCATTACTTTGCCAATATGGTGGGGTATAATCAGCCAACTAGGTTGGCTTGCCAAATTCAACCACGAGGTTGAGGAAGGAAATGACTGTGGTGACTAGTTTGGAAATGGGGGTTGAAATTGACTTTGCCACATATTATATTGTTGAGCATTATACCACGGAGGCTGAAAAGAAGAAGTTGGGTCGGAAACATACCAGATTGTCACGGCTGCCACTGACGGCATTGGTTGAGCAAATACACCGATTCTGGCTCTTCTTCTGCTTCCTTATATACTGCTTTTAATCCAGGAATTGAGGGACAGTTTTCCGTAAGGTGATCTTTTGTGCAGATGGCGCATGTTTGGACTGTATCCAGTGGACACTCCTTATGGCTATGCTTTTTCCTGCATCGGGGATAGAAGATTGCCAAATTCTATTCTGCCTCCATTTGCTTTTGGTTGGCCTGCATAATATCAAGTTGTGTAGTTAGTGTCCCTAGTATATCAGTTTTAAAATTTTCCAATAAATTTCCAATTTCTACACACGTTACTCCTTCTGTCGAAATTTTATTATCTCTTACAAACTGATCATGTTTTGTCGGTTTTACTCTTGTGCTGCCTCTCGAGCTCCTGATACATAAATCAATAATGTCAACAAAATTTTCTTGACAAATATCTCCTTTTCCCATAATGTTTAATGTTTCAATCCATTGTTCCTTCATGCCCCTTATTAATGTTGTTTTTAACACATTATCAAGTAAAGGCAGTGATGCATAAGGAGATCTTTGAAGATTATACTGAAAACGTTCCACATACTTCTCTAATGTTTCGTTTGGTCTAGCTATCATCTGGAATATTTACGTCCTTCAGTTCTCTAGACCTGCAATAGTCCTGATATTTTTTTACAAAAGATTCTTTCATTTGATCCCAGTCATTTATAACCCCGCCACCTAATCCCATAAACCATCTTAAAGAAACCCCTTTTAGTGTAGAGGGAAATAGTTTCAGTTTCTGGGGGTCGGTGGTGTAATCATATCCCCTACATAGCACATCAAATTCAAATATAAATGCATCCGGGTCTTCTGATGTAAGACCATGGAATGTAGGGATATGTTGAAGGATTGCTTTCATAGGCGCATTTGCTACAGAATCAACTATGGGGTATTGTAATGTAGAGGTTTGGGTGTTTGGCTGGTTTTGAGCCATTTGGTCGAATATATGCCAATAACCTTCTGGGATATCTAGGAGGGCATTCCTAGGTTGAGGGGGAATGGCTTTAGCAGGAATAGTTTTAATAGCACTTCCTTTATCTGGGATAATGAGAGTGCCTAATGTCTCAGGAGATTGAGTTTCTTCAAAGATGATTTTTGTAGCACTTCCCTTGTCTGGGTTGTTCAATGGCTGAGTTATCTCAAGAGGAGATCTCAGTTCCTCGGTTTCCCCTGTCTCTCCTCCTCCTTCACAAAGATTACTGAAATTCCCTTCCTGCAATAGTTCTGGAGTAGAATTTTCAATTTCTTGAAAGTCCTGCTCTTCAGTTTGGCTATGCACCTCAGCAAAGGCTACATATGGTGATCATGTGGCATGAAGGGAACTAGTAGGCTGTCTAGAAATAAATTTTCTGGGTCCTACTGAAGGCTGAGATTCTGCTTTCTTGAAGATTTTGTCTATGAAGGTTGGTCGGCCAAGGGTCACCGGCCCCTTAGCTTTTTCTGGCTTGGGTAGAGGTTTGGAATTCTTTTCTGTCTTTTTCTGCTTAGTCATGCACACAAATTAACTACTAAATTCTACCCAAACAAAATAGTTGCAAATATGTAGGAAAGTGGGCAAAGGAGCAGGGCTGTTACATGCTCCACATGTAGGTTCTTACCTTCCGTTTTTAAAACCCAATTCTTCCCTAGCAGGTTCGTGCACTATTCTGAAAAAAAAGAACAAATTCCTACACTCTTTCCCCGGCAACGGTGCCAAAATGTCAAGCTATAAAAAGGGTCTCTTTCACCTCTAATTACCTCACATTAATATGTCAATCCGGGAACATTTTGTTATTTCAAAGAGTGTCTCAGTCTGAGCCTATCATTTTCCAAAGTAATGCTAGTAGCACAGTGTTCGAAAATACAAGAGTAAACGGATGCTTGTTTACAACTAACTACTTCAAGAGATTAAACCACACATTCAAAAAACTAAGCAATTTATCAGTCAAGGGTTCGGTAGCAATAACCCATCCCTTTGTAAACTGATGGAAAAGGAAACTAAAGAACAAATCATGGATCTGGGAGCCAGACAGTAGATGTCAATGCTCACTACAGCCTGAGATCGTTCTTCATACCAAAATAAAAAATGACAAGAAATGAAATGGCAGATAAGAAATGGAACAACAATTAAGAAATAGAACAGCAAACCTGAAATGGAACAACAATTAAGAAATTGTAACGAAAACTAAGTCTAACAAGCGGTAACACCTTAGTCTATAAGATCAAATGCACTAATCATAATCTACAGGAATCAAATGGAAATCCTTCACTCTTAAGGGCGGATTGAATAACACACCAAAATGGAATAGCACTGATTAATGATGAATTATAGAACAACGCTTGAAAAGCATATATACACATGGCACACTTTAATAGTAATCCGATCTAGTTATCAATCTCAGAGTATGACTGCATTTCAAAATAGAACAACATTGTTTATAGATCCAATAATTGCAAAGAACATAACTTCCAAGATGAATTCCATAATGTTAATGAACAAGTGCATAGCACAAAGGCTCTGTAATTAAACAACAATAGTATTCTGTAAAGACTAGCAATATTATATCAACACCTAAAAGAACAGTGATACGATGCAGAGTCAATATAATAGTTATGTCTTTAGAAACCTTAATAAATTAAACATAACAGAGCATGTGATGTAAACTTACAAAACACATCAGCTTACCAAATAATGTCGATAAGCAAACCACGCATAAACCAAATGTAATAGTGCAGGAGAAAGTGTCCTCCAGGGCCAAGCCCTTAGCCTCCAGGTGTACACCGCTTGAAGTTATTCCAAACTCAAAGATGAAATGGTAACCAAGATTGTATTAATGCATAAAGCGGAATTACAATAGATTAGTTCTTAACGAGACTTGATGATCAAAGTTTTGACCTTCAAGGAAATTACATAAAACATAGCAAATTCTAACCGCCCTCAAGCTAACAGTGTTGCCCCTTTTATAATGGTGAAGGCGGAGATATCCAAGTGCAGAAATAGATAAAACAATGATCCCTCAGGATCAAGGATCCTAAGGGATTCGCCGAACCGTTAGTCCTCAGTCATCTCTTTTCTTTCCTAGGCCGAGCTGATATCTCCACTTCCTTTCTAGGGCTGATTCACTTTGATTTTCTTTGCCTTGTTTGCATACGGTTCCCCGTCAAAGGGACAGCAGTTAACCCGTCCTTGTCCTTTCCTTTGGAACAGCAACTTCTCGTTTTTCCTTCTTTCTGCATAAGGAAATGACAATTGTCAGTGCTTTTGTCTTGCATATTAATCTCACATGTTTTATTACAATTCCTTATTGTTTTCCTAGTTCATGATGCAAAAGGTTTGTAAGTTCTTATGAAAAGATGTTGAAATAGTTATCAAAAACATACCTTCTTTAGTACTCCACAGTAAACATTTTTTTTATAATTGCAATGTCCATTCCATGATATCCTCTCTTTATTGTTTGATTGTATTTTGAATGTTTGTTTTGATTTTTCTTTTTATTTTAATTATGAAATTGAAAGTACCTTGTATTATGTCTATTTAAACAACAACCAAATCTTGAAGATGAAATTAATATCATATGATATTGATTGAAATCCTTTTAACTATTTTGTGGAAAGATTGTCATGATTATTAGAAAAGTTTGCTTTCATGTTGTTATTTGAGCAGATGTTGTTTATATACTTGACCAAGTTCATGCATTAGACAAAAAATTGTTGATGCAAATAAAATGACAAGGATTAAACATCACACCTCATATTATTTGTTTTAACACGTTGAGATTTTTAGCATGTAACTTAGTTGGCATGATTGTGCCTAATCTTTCCTTGAAGGTTGAATACTAAGTTACTAATTTGTTATCTTCTGTGGTGACTTTAATTTGTTTATACAAGTCACCTAGCCACATAATGGCCACTATCGCTCAACTGAAGAAAACTTGTTCGAGTTTCTTGCTTTTATGTGGAAGAATGGATTTAACATTGTTGATGTTGAGGTATATGTAATGTAAATCCTCTATAGTCTACTTTCATTTATATTCTAGTGTTCATCATATTTCATGTCTTACACTCTGCATTCTATGTTCTTTTGTTTCCAAAAAGGAACTTAGTATTTGTGGTAAGGAGCAGGATTTGAAGAAAGAGGAGAACACTAACACTGGAGAAAAAAATGCATAAAGAGAGATAAGAGAACCAGTCTAGTGGTACCCTTAAAGCCAATATCCCACATAAGACACACACATAGAGATTGATCTTCAAGTCTTAATAGTTGGTGAATTCACCTACAATTTACACATGAAACTCATATTGTAATACCTGACATTTCATATAATATAATTTATGTGGTTGAAATTATTTATAGTTGCACTTGTTATTTTTTAGTATTTTAACTAACATATGTAATTTTGAATTTTAATATTAGATGAACCCATGCACATTGGATGATGTTTTTTTTAATTTAGTCACAAAATCATACTAATTAACCTATGTTGATTAATAATGAACACATAAAATCAATCTAAAACTATTAAATGAGTAGTTTATATTGATTAATGATTAACATAAATAAAATTAATATAGAACTAAATTATTCATTTATATAATCAACATGAAACTACCAAAAAAATATAGATGACTACTACAAATGATTATTTTTTCATTACAAATGACAACTAAATTTTGCATATATACGACTATTAGTAGCTATTTACAGTATCTTGTAACACGACAAAAATTTAGTAATGTTTATTTGGTCATTAATTGGTTTCAAACAACAACCAAAATTTGCATATATATGACTATTAGTAGCTAATTTACTGTGTCTCATAACATGACCAACATTTTGGTCATTAAATTGTTTTCTCGGATGATCATATAGTAATATATTTTGTTGTATCTTAAATCAATAACTAAATTAATGACCAAATTTATGACTAAATATACTGCTAGATGATAAAATTGAGACAAACAATTAATGACTAAGCTAAAAATGACTAAACGTTGGTCGCATTATAAGATACTATAAATTAGCTACTACTGGTCACCAACTAAAAAATAATCATTTATATGCAAATTTTAGTTGTTGTTTTAGTAACTGATTAGCCATTTTGTACTTATATATATATTATATATATATATATATTATATATAATATTATAATATATATATATATTATTATATATAATATATATATATATATATATATATATAGATATATATAGATATATATAGATATATATATATTATATATATATAATAGATGCATGTTTTATTTTATACATATGTGTTTTTGTATCATAATGATATGATTAGTTTGATAAAATACGCAAATGTTTATCAAGAACATAATTTGCTAGTGCATCTGTTAATGTATTCAAGTTACGTGGAATGTGTTGATATGTGATAAAATAAAAATTTCTTTCTAGTAATTGAACATGTAAATACATATGAAAAATTTGTGGATTTCTTACTCGATAATGATTATTCAATTTTAACACAATGAGTTGTGAACCTATTTTAATAACTAAAGTCCTAATGCCAAGACCAACTGCTTCTACTAATAGTTCAATAACTGCACTGTATTCAGAAATATTATTAGTTCTCTATCCTAGGCAAATACCTTGTGAATTGATCAATTCGCCATCAAGGGAAAAGAGTGCCCAAGCTGCGGAAGACAAATTCTATGTGTTATGACAAGATCGATAAGAAAAACCAACATAATGGTTTGACGACATCTGTAAATCGAGTGGAACACAAGGTAAGAAGAAAACATGTAAGAAAATCAAATAATCACACCAAAAACTCAAAATCGCGCACCAACAAATTTACACACTACTGTACAAAAGTACTCATGCATAATACTTTTTCAGATAGAACCTCTTGCGAGGCTGTGACAATGCATTACCTTTGTAGTCAACTAGCTCATAAGAACATTTTTGTAAGATATGTTTTACAATATATGGCCCATGCCACATAGGTTCAAACTTCCCATCTTCCAACTTCTCATTGGCTTGATCATAGAGGAGGACTAAGTCACCTTCAGCAAAAATGTGTGGAGAAACTGTTTGATCAAAATGGCCTTTAACTTGTTTTTTATGTGCTTCGATCACCATCGTAGCTATACAACAAGTCTCGTCGAGCCTCTTGAGATAAAGTAACTGATCCTCTTTAGGGGAGGTATTAGGAAGTAGTTCAATAACTAATTTCAATGAAGGGATTTCACACTCAATCAAGAGTGTCGCCTCTAAATCATAAACCAACTGGAATGGAGTCAAAGCAGTCATTGTCTTAGTTGAAGTCCGGTAAGCTCACAGAGTTGAGAATAACATGAGATTCCAATCCTTTTATTCTTCCCAATGTTTCATTGAAGCATAGTAATCAAAACTTTGTTAATTTCTTCAACTTGGCCATTGGCCTATGGATATTAAGGAGTTGAGCTGTCATGGCAAAGACCCAGCTAAGAAGTCAGCTCTTCCATCATGTACTAATGAAAATGTGATCCAATATTAGTGAAAATTTCTTGAGCGATGCCGAAACGGGCTATGACATGGTTAAAGAGGACCTGAGTAGCAGTGATACCGTCAGCATTACATGTAGGCATCACCTTAGCCCATTTAGTGAAGTAGTCAATGGCGATGACAATATAGCCATGCCTCCTAGCTGATAGAGCATTACATTTCATGAAATGTATGCCCCATTTAGAAAATGGGTCAATGGTAACGACTGGCTGTAGGGGTGCTGGCGGGCTTGCTGTTTGTGGTTATAAATTTGACATTCATGGCATTTTTGAGTGTTTGGAATACAATCCTTGAGAATGGAAGGCCAGAAATAACTGGCGTGAAGGATCTTATAAGCAGTGGAATAGCCTAAGATGTGACCACCAAATTCCCCAGAGTGGCAGTCATTCAAGACTCGTTCAACTTCTTCAAGTGTTAGACATTCGCGAAGAATAGAATCAACACCGACTTGGTATAATGTATCACCAATAATCCGATAAGGTTGAGACTGATGCCAAATGCGATGCCGGTCAAATTGAGAAAATTTGGATTAGAAAGTTTGGGTCTCAAGATAAACAATAATATCTCCATACCATAGGTCAAGAGTGTTGATAAGAAGAAAAGGTTCATTGGGAATTGACTCAGAAAGTCAGTGGAAGTGTTTTCGGAAGGAAGAGGGCAAATCAATTCTGCAAACACGAGTGAATTCTTTGATTCGGCAGAAATAAACTCCAAATCAAGCTCTTGTAGGATAACAATCCATTTAGAGTATTTTTCCCCAATAAATCGATGAGTCAAGATATAAGTCATGGGGTTGCAGTCAAAAATCACCGTGGTCTTTTGTAGAAGAATGTAATGATGAAATCGTTAAATAACATGTATTGTTTCCAAGGAAAATTTCTTGACATGAGCATATCGAGTTTCAATATCAATGAGATTTCGACTTAGATAATAATCTAGATGTTCATTAACATAATCATCATCCTGGACCAATACAATAGCAATGGTATTGTCGACTGTGGCCAAGTAGCGAAAATAATCATGACGATAGTCAAGGGGATGCAATAAAGGAGCATTGGTGAGCATGTTCTTTAGGGTATCAAATGATTGTTGAGATATTTCATCCCAAATTATTGGGATCCCCTTTTTGAGCAAGCAAGTAAATCCCTTGGTGAGTTCAATCTAGTTAGGGACAAAGCGACGAAGAAAATTAGCCTTTCCTTGCAAACTTTGCAATTGATGCAATGACGTAGGAGGGTGTAACTTGAAAATAGCCCCAACTTTCAAAGGATCTATTTGGATAGCTTTTTGGGACACAACCAAACCTTAAAACCAACCAGATTCTATGCAAAAGACACACTTATGGATATTAATACAAATATTATGGTGTTGACAATCCAAAAATATGGCTGGAAGGTGGTCCGGATGCTCACAAAGCTTAGAAGAATGAGCTGGTAAGTCATCTACATAAGGTTGAGCAATGTGTCTAATATCATGAAAATTATACAAAATTTCTCTCTGAAAGGTAGCACCAACATTTTTCAAGCTCAAAGGGAGCCTCTTATAGGAAAAATTACCCTGTGGATAGATGAAGGTTGTCTTGTGTTGATAAGAAGGTAGTATATTGATCTCGTTATAACTAGAAAAACCATCCATGAAAGAGAAAATCTCACTCCTGACACACTCATCAATGATTCGATCAATAAATGGAGTGGGATAGTTATCTTCCGAGCATGCACGATTGATGTCACGGTAATCAACACAAACTTGGATTTTTCCCTACCTTTTAGTAACATGTACAATGTTAGAGAACCAATCTCTCAATGGGATAGTTTAAATAAAACCAGATTTTAAAAGTTTTTCAAATTCTGCCTTAATAGCAGTAGCCTTCCTAGGATGCACGAGACAGAGCCAGTTACGAATGGGCTTCACATCATGATATGTTGGTATTTCAAGAAACATAATAGTTGGATTGATACCAGGAATTTCCACATACAACCAAGCGAAGATATCACGAACTTCTTTGAGAAGTTCGTTGTAGACCCTGATCTCATTAGGAGAATAGGAAACTCCAATGAGGATGTTCTCAACAATGCCAAGTTTAATGGAAATGTCGAGTGGCATGGTTGTAGTAATATTTCCCATATTACCTTCAAACAAGACTTCGTGCACCAAACCAGGTGTTTGAAAGGGACACGTCAGGTTATGAGAAATGAAAGCTTCAAGACACGAAGGAATGTCACCTGTGCTTGGAAGAAGCATGGAATGATGATGAATATCATTCTAGGGAGTTTCATCAACAGACATAACCTCAGCAATACTCTCGTCAGTGGGGAATATCTCATTCAAAGGATCTGGGGAATCCCAAGAACCAAGCCAAGGAGATTGTGTATAGGTATCCAAGTTCATATTGAGAACAACATCACTTTCCGAAGTAGTTGCTAAAGCCAAGACAATTTCATTATAAGCTTGCTCCAAAGGGCTTAGCGACATAGCATCACTAAACGAATCAATCTCATATGGAGAAGGAATAATCGATGGATATGTAGAAACAAAGATCATATTGACCGAGGTGATATGTGGAGGTGGGAGAGAGAAAGTACCCATTAAAGCAGAGCCTTTCAAAATACCTACCCCCATGCTCTCATACAGAATTTCGGTATTTCCCACATATGGTATGTTGTTGTTCGAGACACTAGAATAGAAAAATTACAATTGGTTGATGGTGACAATTTTCTTCATGAGGAAAACGGAGCACCCGAAACAGAGCGGAAACTACACAAAACATGGCATGGGTCCAACTTCACCGAAGTAAAAGGTTGTAATTCATATTTGCGTCTACAACTTTCACTTCTAGATCGACAATTTTCCCTTCCAATGTGATAGGGAAACTTGTGGGAATAGCAGAAGGATGGGAACCTCTGTTGTGAAAGGCCTCTAAGGTGTTCGGGGATTGGCTAAGCAGTGGAGAGCCAATGACTTTCCAACATGAAACAAACATGATGTAGGTGGAAGCACCTTCATCAATGACAGTCTGATGGATCATCTTTCCCTTTATAATAACTTGAGTAAAAAGGGCAATCTAATGAGGAAGATAAGAAACATCGTTTTCGAGATCAAAGGTAATCAAACTAGAATCAAGGATCAATGGCTCTTATGGCAGATAATGATGACTTCAACTATGTTGGACATGTTTGGGAAACTTCCAAAGCAGACATCACCAAAGGTGCTTAAGATAAATCTTCGACAATACAGTAATGTTGAGAAGCTCTAGCACTCAGATTATAGGATGATTTCTGAAGCACACCTTTGGGAGGAGGTCGAAGAATAGATTCATTATTAGGTCTCTCAATATGGAGAGAAATAGAACTTGGTCGAGTAGAAGTAGAAGGTACATTAGTGGCTTCTTTCTCCACCATTTACTTTTGAGGGGTTTGATAATCTTTCAATCAAGTAGCAACAAAGATAGGAAATGAACCCACACTAGTACAAAATGAGACATTAGTGACTACATGACTAAAAATGTTAGTCACCATAATTATTTCAAGTGAATTACTACTAAATTTGAGCAATTTTAAGTGATCGAACTAAAGATGACTAACTTAAACAACTAATTTAGTCTAGGGATAAAATATATGACTAGATATTCAGTGACTCAACTAAAAGTGACTAACTTAAATGAATAATTTAGTCCGAGACTACAATATATGACTAGATAATAAGTGACAAAATTAAAAATTATTAACATAAATTAAAAATGATTAGCGCTTTACTTGTAAGGACACAATATCATATTTTTACTTGTTCATGTTGGATTTGACAAGTCTAGGTAACATATCTATGGCATAGTAAACACTCTTAAGCTTCACATGAGTACATGAATGCATGAAACACCTTGATATTTAAGCTCTTTATAAATAATTGTGAAAAGGGTTTATAAATTTGCATCATGGTCAAATTTTGTTCTTGATACATTTATTTCTTACGTTTTTTGAACAAATTTTCCATTTTAACCACACCCTCATGCAAGTCAATGCATTGGAATGTGAAATGACTTGGTTCATAACGCTAACAATTCATTATTTTTAAGATTGTCTTGATGGTTTACTTTTGTGCCTTTTTGTAGATGTATGATCACTTTATAATTTTAAATTCCACATCCTAACATACATTACGAGATAGTGATCGAAGTCCAATAGTGTTGTTATTGGTGCACTCTGCACACAATTTAGACAATGCACACAATTCTTAAATATTTGATGTTGACATATGGAATTTCTTATTGTTTAGGGGTGCTTTAAAACTTGCATTCACCTCTAGTCTTAATGGTAATTTGTCCTAAGTCCATAGTGGTTATTGTGCTCACATGGTAATGGTATTTCTCATGGTTCATTAGTTGTAATTACACACTTTCAAATGTTACAAATGCATCATTTGAGTCAGAATTATATGGTTAGAAACTACCCAACTATAAATATTGATAAATGGATGATAAATGGATGACATTTGAATGTTACAAAGTAGTCGAAATTCAACTTTGTTGTCTTCGTTGTCCTTAGTAACAAAGACAAGTTTGAATATTTCCTTTATTTATCATCGCAAACACATAACTCTTTGTTGTCCCAAACATAGTTAATATAATTGGTGTATGATCTCTTAATTGTGCAATGGTCTCTTGATGATGATAACGAACTCTGAATCTCCAATTCTCATGAACATGATGAATGAATGATCTAATGCCTTGCTTGTATAGACAATTTATGATTCATTTTCTATTTTGATTGTGCCATTGTGTATATGCTTCACTAACATCTCATGCGATATGGTTAATTGAGAAAGCTTTATCCTTAATTTTTCAAGTGTAATTTTGTTGCATGAATAAGCATAGTTGTGTAATTAAAATCATTCAAAATGTTTTAATAATTCATGGTTTGTTTGACTATTCGCACACTTATCCCTAACCTTTTACTTTGAGAGTGAGTAGTTTCAAATCACTAGTCTTCGTTAAGGAACTTCCTTTCATTACTCAATCACCTAGCTTAGCTCAATATTTTAGGATTCCCCCCTAGATAAGGGTATCCTTCTTGTAGTCTAAAGAGTGAGAGAAGGAGACCAAGGTGACATTAGGTGGCTTGCTTGATGGGTGGCATCAATACTTTTTTTTTCTATGAGAGTGTTTGAGTGGAGATACAATTTAGAAAATAAATTAGTTTCCTTTATTTCCATCACCTAAAGTACTTCCAATAAAATCATGTGCTTTTAATAACATCAAATTTTGATAAATAATTAATTCAATAAAACTAAAAAAAATAAAAATTTTATTATTATTATTGTTATTTTTTTTTTTGTATATGAGAGAATAGACAAGTATAGTCAATTTGTACTTAAGGATTGATTCTATCCACTACCACAATCACCTCAAAGTGTACCCACGTTGCCTCACACGTGGCACACTAAGCTAATCGAAGTGTAAACCAATAACATGATAAGAAATGCCTTAACAACCCATTATATCATCAACTAATCTACACCATGGGGAAAATTAAAAATAACTTTTAATATTAAATAGCCAATTTATTTTATTTGAAAATCAATTTGAACATCTAATTTGAGGAAACTCCATAAAATAATATTTAATGTGGAAAATTTTAAACAAACTAAAGTTGGGGTAAATTATAAAAATAAAAATAAGTAAAGTGAAATATAAAATTAATGATTATAATTAATAATTATAATTATAATTAATAATTCAATCATCTTACTCCTAATTTACCAAGTGCCAGAGGCATAAAAATATCTTCATATATAAACCTTTTTTAAAGCGAAAAGAGATTTGATCCCCTCTGCCCTTGGTAAATCCAAAATGAAGATAGATCCAAGCTATTTTTATATCAATTTATGTAATTGAAAGTAAAGAATTATTATTTTAATGAAAAGTTACTTTCAAAAATATTTGTAATTTCCTCAATTTTAAAATAAAGCCAGCCTAGTTACATCTTCACTCTAGATCTATCAAGCGACGAGAGGGATCACATCTCTCTAGGTGAAAACCTCTTTTTTGAGTGCAACACTTGAGGAAATGTTTGTACCTCGAGAGATTTGATCCCTCTTGGTGCTTGATAGATCTGGAGTTACGATGGATCTAGGTTGGTTTCATTCATGTGTGTCCAAAGAAAATCTAACGAACATATGATTAATTTTATCAATAATACATAAATTCATCTAATATTAATATAATAATTTTAAATATACTAATATGTCTCAGATTAATCTGTATATTTTAATTTTAAATTTGCTTAGTTACATCAGTTTGTTGCGATGATAATAACTTTAATGATGAAAAATGATGAAATATAAATTTTGAATGTAAAGGTACAACGTAATAGTGTTGAATGGCAAAAAATGTGAATAATAAGAAAATAGTCAATTAAAATTAGTCTTCATTGTGGTTAATCTAAAACTATTTTCTTCTATTATTCTTATTGTCACCCTTGTTACTTTTTTCATCTTTTCATATTGTTTGTCATACTTTCATATCGATTACATGAAAATGACAGGCTAAACCATAAAAGATTTAAATCTTTCGCACAATCTATTGTAGCAAACATCATTCCTTGTCTCTCCTTCTCTCCAATATTAATAGGTTGAATTACCTTAACACAAAAATCAATGCACATTGTCAATAAGTTTTTGTGCTTACACTAAAATCATTACACAATGTTAATCCAATCACTTTAAAATTAATGTACCATCATACATCCAATTACATCAAAATAGAAATCAACATTTACACTCAAATAAATTCATCTAGTGTATGTAAGAAAATTGATTATAAACCAACATCTACACTAAAATTAATGCACTTAGTGCAATTAAGCAAATAGGATCATAAAGCAACATCTACACTATAATCATTGCATCCAGTGCAAGCAAACAAAATAGATTACAAATCGCCTTCTACATTGAAGTCAATGCATTTAGTGAAAGCAATCAAATAAGATTAGAAATCATCATCTACACTTAAATCAATGCATCTAGTGCAAGGAATCAAACATTATTAGAAATCAACATGTACATTGAAATCAATTCATCTAGTGAAAGCAACCAAATAGGAATAGAAGTCACCATCTACATTGAAATCAATGCATTTAGTTCAAGCAATCAAATAGGATTAGAAATCATCTACATTGAAATTAATGCATCTAAGGAAAGCAATAAAATATCATTAGAAATCAACATCTACACTAAAATCAATGCATCTAGTGCAAGAAATCAAATTGGATTAGAAATCACTGTCTACACTAAAATCAACGTATCTAGTGCAAGAAATATGCTTCCCCTTCCATATATATCTATATCTCCCCCCATCTCTCCTTATTTTCAACTCTATCTCAACCCCCCAAACACACACACTATTTCACTTCATATCTATCAATATCTTTGCCCCTCCCTCCCTCTCTCGGTATCTCTCTTCCTTCCTCTCTTCGCTTTCCATCTATATCTCTATCTCCATTTAACTTTCTATATCACCGCAAAAACATACACTTTATTTCTTCAATCTATCTACCTCTCTCTCTCTCTCTCTCTCTCTCTCTCTCTCTCTCTCTCTCAC
>APFE031735944.1:0-55918 GCA_000404065.3 Pinus taeda | reverse complement strand
TTAATCTGTATCCTAGTCCAAGGTTGGCCCCAAGGCTCGCGCCAGACTCAGACCTCATCTACCCCAAGGCAGGCATCTGGTACAGTGGTCAATGTCTCTAAGCATCTCGCAAGGTTGGCCCACTCCCACCACAACTCACTAAGGCGCACAACCCTAGGCATCAAATTCCTTACACCCCCACCAAACTTCGGCATCCCAATACAATACTAGGCACCTAGCCTTCAATATCAGGCACTTGGCCTCCTCAAGATGGTCCCATAGCCCTACTATCCATCAAGAGCTATACAAGACAAAAGAACCATTGGCATATGTAGTGTTGATTGACAAGAAATCACAAATGGGCCGAGAGGGCTAGTTTATTTGATGATCTTGTAGGAGCCCATACCTGCTAGGGAGAATATGTAACACCATATGGGTTGGGGACAAACTCAATCAACACTTTATTATAAACAATTTACTTTATTATAATATGCTACTAACATGGAAGGACAACAAACCTATTATTAGAATGAAAAGACAAAAAAAAATGTAAGCACAAAGAGATAACATACATCCTAGATGGATGTTGAATAATCTCAATTCACAGTTGGTATTCAAATTGGTATTGATGATGTTTCATGATATAATGGTATGAGGATAATGATGCACATGTGGTTCTTACTCATTTAGTTTAATATGATAATGATGTTGTTTGTTCATGATGGATACGATATGCATAGGGATTATGATGTTACAATATAATGTATATTGACTTGTGGTTCATTGACTATGTGATGTCATTATATATCCTCAATAAAATATGGTGATGTTATAACTTATGATGGTATTTCATGAGGTGAAGCATGTGGTAGTTGCATACAAATTTATGACATGCATGAGCATGTAGTTCGTTATTATTCATAATGTTGCGATTAACAATGATTAATGTTCTCATGATGACATGCAAGACTTGGCATGTGGATTATTTTCTATGATACTATGATGGTATAGCTAATTCATTGGTTGCATGTTGAGATGTGGTGATTGACAGGAAGTTGCGTACAAATTTATGACATGCATGAGCATGCAGTTCGTTATTATTCATAATGTTGTGATTAAAAATGATTAATGTTCTCATGATGACATGCAATACCTGGCATGTGGATTATTTTCTATGATACTATGATAGTATAGCTAATGCATTGGTTGCATGTTGAGATGTGGTGATTGATAGGAAATAACAAATGGGCCGAGAGGGCTCGTTTATTTGATGATCTCATAGGAGCCCATACCTACGAGGGAGAATATGTAACACCATATGGGTTGTGTCCCCAAGACTTTGTTGTAGTTAGCAAAATTCAACTAGTGTTCAGCCCTGAAATCATATGTGAGAAACAAGTAAGTTGTCTCTACCCATATTGTTTTGAAATTTAATGTTAATTAGTTAATAAATTGCGTGTTGATTATAAATCTCATGATTAATTTAATTAATTACATGTTTTTACTTCGGGGCTATTACACCAAGTCCTTGCAAATCAAACAAGATTGTCCATTTAAAAAAAAATATCATATCCTTAAATTGTTAGCCCTTCGACTCCCGAAGGAAAGAAAAAATAATTTTATGATCTTGATAATTGGTCTATCAAAATGTGGATGGGGCGCAATATGAGTTAAGGAGTAGAGAAAGAAATTTTCCTTGACATTTCCTAGAATATTTTGAACTTTTGGGGGCACATCACGTGACACTACCATCACCATACCAACATTTTTTGATAAATTTATACTACAACAGGAAATTGGAATACTAAACAATTCTCAAGTTGTTGCTCCCTCTCCAAGCGTCATAACAACATCTTGATTTGGATTAGATCCATCTATTATGTCCATAAGATTGGATTCAAAACTATCAAGGTCCTTCAATGGTGGGGCACCTCCACATATTGAATGAAAAGGAGGGACACCTAAATTTCCAAAACAAAGAAAGGTAGCTCTCTCTCCATTCACATAAGCATCTAAAAGGAGAAACTAGTCTAACCAAAACCTAGAGAACTTTCAACACTCTCTCATGTAATGATGCCATAATACAAATGTAAAAAAAATCACAAAATGATCCACAGAGTCATTACACTAATTATGGTAGTATTTTTTACGAGTAAAAATTACCATCTTCCTTGCTAATTAATGACCAATAAGGCACTTGATCTAATACATGATTTTTTTTCATCATTACTATCCTCAACATGTTCTATTATTTAGAGTGAGATTTCATGAATTAGCTAGCATACTTTCCCACATTTATGTCTTTATATCCCACACAATTGGAATCCTTCTACATTTGGCCTCCTCTTCTTCCCTAAGCTACATGTGTTAAAGAGGGTAAAAACACTAATGATATGTTCCTTTGTCATAATTTATTCTCATTTTTTGGATGAATTATGTGGAAATTTTGTTCATTCCAATTATGTGGCAAGAAATAATGTTCCATTATTATTTTTTATCATCTCTTGTTTATGAGTTAGCATGCTTCTATTGTACTAATTCATTACGACTATGTCATGTAAAGATCAAGTTGAGTGGGTTTTACATTTGATTTCCACTAGTGCTCTCTTCTTCATATACTATCACAAGTGCAAAAATACAAACTCACTTTTCTTTTTACCTTGATAAGGAAATGATGAGAACTTTGTATTTTGTACTGACAAGGATAACTATGTATTGGAGCTAGACCTTAAGCCCTTCAGTTCATCCTTTCCTTACCCAACATGACCATCTCCTATTGGTAATGGAGTTCAATTTTTGAACCAACATTTGTCTTCAATATTATTTCATGATAAAAAAAGAAGACAACCATTATTGGATTTCCTTCGAGCACACAAATACCAAAGCCATGGCATTTTTATTTCCTTGGTTAATAAGCGGAATCATTGTGTTTGATAGTTAATTCATTATTATTCTATGCCAATAAATCTCGATCAAATAGCATAAAATGCAGATCTGGCTATTTTAGAAATATATAATATGAATTAATTAAAAATTCACAGGGTTATTTTGATTCTCATCTTTCTATTTCGTTTCTTTAGAGAAAGCTATATATTCAAATACCAACTCAACTAAAACTAAACTAAAATAGAGAATCCTAGTTATGAAGATGTTTCTCTCTTCATACCTTATAATGACATTAGTTTTTTGAATTATACTTGAATTTTGTTGATAATAACATGGATTTATATATTTCTTTTAGCACCAAATTGAAATCATGGTAAACATATGAATATCCCATTAAGTATGACCTAGATATGATTCAAAGATTATCACCTTTATTTTGAGCATGTGGAAGAGTAATTTATGAGGTGTGAAGTTTTATTAGAGGCATTGTTTGTTTATTTGTTTTGGTTAGAAAATGGTTTCTCTTGCTTTTATGTGACTTTATATTTATCATATCTAGAATGTTGAGAAATGGGAAAGAATAATTTGTGACATTTATCTTGCAAAAATTCATGCTGAATGAAAGGATATAGAGTTTAACCAAGCTACAATCCACTCTGGTAAAGATAGAGGGACATCCTAAAAAGTTACCTAAGAATACAACATATACATAGTTTGAACATAAGTAATATATGGCTTTTTCTTTTGCAGATATCTTCTTTTTTGTATCCAAGATATCAAGCAAGACAATTATTGATATTATAGAAATTGTTAGAGGACATCATTGAGGTCAATTTTTCTAATGTTCTACTTGATTGATATATTCTCATGATACGAAGGCTTTAAATACTAATTAATATTTTAACAAAATAAATTATATTCAAATTTTATACATATAAAGGATAAAAAACAACTATTAATGCCTTCATTTGATTGTTACTTGACTCTAGTGTGGGCAAGTTACATGACATGTGATTGGAAAAAGGATGGGGAGACAATATAGAGATCATCTCTTGGATATGACTCATTTGTTATTGGAGATCCTTCAGGCACTTTAGCCATCGACTTTGGAAATGTTTCTAGTAAGTATTCCTATGGTTTTTAATTTTGTGATTATTTTACCTCATGGTTATTTTGGGCAAGAAAATGTTTCAGGAATGCGTGATAAGATATCGTTGGACAAGTAAACATTTTTTTATAATTGCAGTATCCATTCCATGATATAATCTCTTTATTGTTTGATTGTATTTTGAAAGTTTATTTTGATTTTTCTTTGTATTTTAATTTTGAAATTGAAACTACTTGGTATTATCTCTGTTTAAACAACAACCAAATCTGGAAGATGAAATTAATATTACACGATATTGATTGAAATCCTATTAACTATTTTGTGGAAATATTTTCATGATTATTAGAAAAGTTTTCTTTCATGTTGTTATTTGAGCACATGTTGTTTATATACTTGACCAAGTTCATGCATTAGACAACAAATTTTTGTTGCAAATAAAATGACAAGGGTTAAACATCACACCTCAGATTATTTGTTTTAACAAGTTATTTACACGTTGAGCTTTTTAGCATGTAACTTAGTTGGCATGATTGTGCCTAATCTTTCCCTGAAGGTTGAATACTAAGTTACTAATGTTTTATTTTGTATGGTGACTTTAATTTGATTATATAGGTCATCTGACCACATAATGGCCACTATCGCTCAACTGAAGAAACCTTGTTCGAGTTTCTTTCTTTTATGGGGAAGAATGGATTTAACATTGTTGATGTTGAGGTATATGTAATATAAATCCTTTATAGTCTACTTTCATTTATATTCTAGTGTTCATCATCTTTCATGTCTTACACTCTGCATTCTATGTTCTTTTGTTTTCAAAAAAGGAACTCAGTATTGATTGTAAGCAGTAGGATTTGAAGAAAGAGGAGAACACTAACACTGGAGGGAAAAATGAAAAAAGAGAGATAAGAGAACCAGTCTAGTGGTACCTTTAAAGCCAATATCCCGCATAAGACACACACATAGAGACTGATCTTCAAGTCTTAATAGTTGGTGAATTCACGTGCAATGACTTGATAGCACAATGATAGTGTTTTATAGTGATGAAACAACATTTCATGTGTAAATTGTAGTCCAACCAATGTCAAGTTGGAAACTCATATTGTAATATTTGACATTTCATATAATATAATTTCTCTGGTTGAAATTATTTATAGTTGCACTTGATATTGTTTAGTATTTTAACTAACATATGTAATTTTGAATTTTCACATTAGATGAACCAATGCACATTGTATGATGTTTTTTTTTAAATTTAGTCGCAAAATCATACTAACTAACCTATGTTGATTAATAATGAACACGTAAAATCAATCTAAAACTATTAAATGAGTAATTTATATTAATTAATGATGAACACCAATAAAATGAATATATGACTAAATTAGTCGTTTACAATGATTATTAATGAAAATAAATGGAACAAATATAAACTACTAAATTAGTCGTTTATATAATCAATATGAAACTACCAAAAAATTATAAATGACTACTGCAAATGATTATTTTTGCATTACAAATGACAACTAAATTTTGCATATATATGACTATTAGTAGCTAATTTACAATATTTTATAACACGATAAAAATTTAGTCATGTTTATTTGGTCATTAATTAGTTTCAAACAACAAATAAAATTTACATATATATGACTATTAGTAGATAATTTACAGTATCTTATAACATGACCAACATTTTGTTCATCAATTTACTTTCTTGGATGATCATAGTAATATATTTCGTTGTATATTTGGTCATTAATTGTGGCAATTAATGACTAAATCAATAACTAAATTAATGAACAAATTTATGACTATATATACTGTTAGATCATAAAATTGAGACAATCAATTAATGACTAAGCTAAAATGACTAAAAGTTGGTCACATTATAAGATACTATAAATTAGCTACTAGTGGTCACCGACTGAAAAATAGTCATTTATATGCAAATTTTAGTCGTTGTTTTAGTAACTAATTAGCCATTTTGTACTAGTGCCATCATAATGTAAACTTTAGAACTAGATGAGGCAGAGGATTGTGGTTGCTCTACCAAATGAGTCTTCTAAGATGGAAATGGATCTTTCAAAACAACTGGAGTCCCTTTTAATAAATGACTAACTTCGGTTCATAATGGACAATCCTTGGTATAATGGTCTTCCTCACAATGAGGCAAGGATATTTCGGCTTTTGTTTGGAGGCATCATGAGCAGATGACTTGGGAGGATCTTGTTTCAAGGTATCATATTTTTCTTTTCCTTTACTCTTCTTCTTACCTTTTGAGGCTTTATCTTCCATGGTATACTGGAAGACATTGACCTCGAAGGTTTTACTAGGATTCAATGGATTTTTTGAAGGATGACTAGAACTACTATCTGAAACAAATTTTTTCTTCGAAGAAATTTGGGTGGAAGTTTGAGACATTGATCCAATTATACCATCAAAAGGTGGTACATCAAGAGACTTTGAAGATGTCGAACCCAAAGAGAGTCTTGGAGCATCATGCAACATTTCATATAATATGCCAAAATAGAAATAGAGTAAGTCTAAATATCGGGCATGAGCAATAACTTGGTCCTTGGTAACACATCCACCCATTGGTATATATTTAGCAATTTTGTTTAAAAATGATTTTGTGAGCCATTCAATTAAAAAATCATCAGGAATTTCAAATTGGATGAGGCAACACTGATGTCTGCATTCATGGATGTGGTCGAAAATATGGGTCGAGGTATCTTGCTTCAGAGAGGTAAGAAATGGAGTACCAGTTTCATACTAAAATGGAAACTGGAAGTGGGTGCAGAAGTCCATAGCGTTATAGACATATTTGGGCATTGGAACTGCAATCTCATATGTCCATAAACCAAGGTCTTCTAATCCCCTAAAAGTATTGTTTCATACCCTAAAGGAACAAGGTCAGTTGATTACATCATCTCCTAGAAGTTCTCCCTGAAAAAACTACTCAACACTAGTCAAAATTGGACCATACAGACCGCCTAGTGCTAACAGAGCGATGCATCTCACCTACTACATGCAAAATGTGCAATTCACACTGAAAACCCCTTCTATAGGGTGTGATGAGCAAGAGCAGAGAAATGGTAGAGGTAGTTGGCTAGGTGGAAACCCAGAGAATCTTCTTGAAACTGCCCATTTGACACTTGCCTCTCTGAATTCGCCCAGGGATGAGTAAGATATCATGAAATCTCCAAGTGGAACCAAGAAATATCAGAGAAATGACACTAATCAAAATCCCAGAAGCTGACTCACCCACCTGCAAATATCTATATATGGATCCCTCATCCTAGAGATCCAAAGAGGCTAGAATTTTGTATTTTGTAAGGAAGTGTTGTTGGTTTCTCTGTGAAATATCATAGTGTTGGGTGATCTAGTTTTTCATAAGGTGAAGAGGGCTTTCATGCTGGGAGGATGGTGTTGGCTCAGACTATGGGGTTGTAATCCTCTCTTCTACTACTTCTATCAATAAATTTATTTGAGTTTTCCTCCATATTCTTGTATATTTCTGAATCTTGTATTGGTATATGCATTTGTATGGTTAATATACATCTGATCCTATATTGTTCATGGTTATAGTTCTCTATGCTTTGATGGTATTATGCTGCTTTGACTCTACAAGTGTTCTTTGAAGCGAGACAAGTGAGGAAAGAATGGCGAAGCTCTGTCAAAGGAGGGAGGAAATAAGAAAGGAACATAAGTAACTTTAGTTTGTTTGTTTCTAAGATAGCTTCCCGTCTTAGTGGGACTAGCAGCTTTGAATGGACACGAGTTTTCCCAATAACAAAATGGCGACTCTGTTGGGGAACGAATAGTTTGATTGTTAGGCACTATTGTTTGCTTTATAAGCTACAGATGAAGCCTGAAGTTAAGCCGCTAGCCTTCGAACTGCTTTTGCTATGCAACTGCAAAGTAGATCAACATTCCTTCATTCAATCTCTAGGTTAGTTTATGAACTAAAAATTTGACTTGCAAACATCCTAAGTGCCCTTGTGGTAGCTCAAGTAACCTCATTAGATCATCCCCTATGCTTTTTGTTTACTGTCTATCATTAGCTCAACCTAAATCCTTGAACTTAGCTGCAAACTGTGAGTGAAAACCAAGATCAGTCTCGTCCATGGACCATCGCACTTTCTCTCATTGGCAACCTGGATGCATCGCACCTCCTATGTGTTGCAGGTGAGATGCATCCTTGTTTCCCTATGTTACAGGTGTGATGACTGAGTGAGACTGTTTCTCCCTCCAGATTTTGGTTTTTTCTTCATTGTCTTCAGCTTTATTCAATAGTTTTGCTGTCTATGATCAGTATATCACTATTGAAACTCTCTTCCTTTGCATTATTCAGCCTCCATTGATAAAGAATTGTGAATGCTTTTATGTATTTTTCATCATTTACAATTCTCCTTTGTAAACAGTAGCTTAATCGAATTGTCATCTTTTGATTTGAAAGTGTCGCAAGTGTCGTTTTCAGTAAAAAAAAAAGAGTGTCATAATGTCTTCCTATTTTAGATAGTCGATTACACTTTTTCCATTGTATTTGATTTGAATCATCAGTTCTTTGAAGTGTCAAAAGTAGTTTTCAAATCAAAATTGAAAGCGTTGTCTTAATATTCCTTTCATTTTTTAAAAGAAATTGTTGAAGTGTCGCTTTGAGAAAATATAGTTCATATCTGTACTTCATTTTCTTTTGGTCATTCTCACATTAAGGAAATTAAAAAACAAATACATGCATGTGCATTTGCATTTAGACTACATGCCAAAATTGATTTAGGACAGTGCATCTTAGTGTGTGCTCTCTGCTCTATGTTGAAAGAATTTTACTTCTCTTTCCTTAGTAGCTAGGATTTTCATTGGAAAAAGAAAGTAAACGACTGTTTATCATCTTAGATTGCATTTTTAGGAATTGTATATCTACATCACGTCGTCAACCTTAAAGGAAAACTTCTTAAGAAAGATCAACTGTAAAATAAACCTCAATGAACATAAAAATGCTTTGGAACCTAACGCACAACATCTAGAAGTCTAGGCTAGAGATGTATTATGGCATTGTAAAGCTTGGTAACTATCATTTTCATCGTAGGTTGGGTGATTCCTCCTCTTTGATACAACAAGTGCCAGTACAGACTTGTGCTCCCATGTACTGTTGAGTATATATTAGGAGACTACAATATGTTATATCCTTTATCCTTAGGAAGCCATGTCTGTTGCCCTATCGGTCGTAATGCACTGAACACAGCATTCGGGAAGATTGACTGTCATACCTTAAAAAGTATTCTGTAGTTCTGCAATTAGTTTGGTAATCCCTATGTCTAGATTTCCAGAGTAGTCACTTTCGTTCCTTTTCAGACTCCTTAAAATAAGAGGTCCATCTGACACTTCACTTCAAGCTTATTAAAAATTGATGGCGACTAGAGTCATCTTTATCTTTTTCTCGACTCTTAAAAATTGAAAAAGCAAGTTGTGTCAAAGCATCATAAAATTCATTTAATTCAGAATCACATTTTCCCCTCTTTATTTTGAGTTGATCAAGTAATCCGTAACCATGGAAGAAAGTCAATCAAAACCCCATTGTTCGCGAAGACTAACAAGTCAATTGTCTTTGAATTCGGAAATGAAACCATTCCAGGCCAAGCGATCTCATTTAATTGGGTCAAAGTCTCCTAGTTTATTTGAAACTTGTGTTTCAACATTCTCAGAGACTCAAGTTACTCCAACTATTTCTGGTATCCCTGCCTCTACAGAAGAAGTTTCGTGGTTGCAAGAGGACATTAGAACTAATCCTAGTGTAAAGGTAAACACTTCTATTCCTGAACTGGCTCCATCTAGGGCTGATTCAGAAGGTGTCACCCCTCCAACATCTGTTGCTGCAGAGTCTATACCTTCTTTGGCACCAGAAATATTTTACAGACCTAACGGTCTACCTCTTCCACCTGGACTGATTGCTATAGAAGAGATTGTGGAGGATCTTCCATCCAATACCCTGTTGCATGTTGGAACTGGGATCCACCTATATCCTTCTACTATAGAAGTTAGTCATCCTTCATCGCAAGTCCCTATAGAATTGCTAAGAAATATTTTGGATAGACTCGATATGTCTGAACAACCATCAATATCTAGGACTGTGTCATCTGACACAACAGCAGTAGAACCTCTTGGTTCTACTCTGACAATTTTCGCTGGTATACCATTTGTCCCAACTAGTTCTCAACCACTAGATGGAGTCAACTTAGGGAATATTTCAACAGTATGGTCTGTTCCTATTTGTTCATCTGGGACCTTATCTGGAATCTCTTATGTTGAGTCTCATCAAATTGATCCTTTGCAACAGCATCAATTTGGTCAGTCCAGTCTCCAAAGGCCAATTTTCCCTTTGAACACTGGATTGCCACCATATGGGGGGCAATATGCTTTTTCATTGTTCCCTCCGAGAGAACAACCATATGAGAGTTCACAACAGAATTTGGGTCAAGCTGGAATCACATCCAGTGGTTGGGTACCAATACTACCTCAACGACCAAGAGTTGTATATTTTATACAACCAAATCAACCTGTGTCGAATATTCCCACTACACCGACTATTGTGATAGTGTCACAAGTACAAGTGTTGCCCATTGTATGTCAACCTCTAGTCTCTTAAGTCATAATACAACAGCCTCTCGTCTCCGTGACTCAATCATAACTGCCGATTAGTGGATCCTTAACTAAAGCGACTCAGGCTCAAATGGGTACTATAACCCCTCATCTTGGTCAAACATCCAGTATTGGGCAACAACAAATGGTCTCACAGCCATGGCTAGTGCAATATCAACAACAACAATTCTAGCAAGCTTACCGAGGACCTGAGCAACAAAGCTTTGCAAGTAATGGGCAGTAGTATATTCAAAACGGTTACCAACAATCATATTATAATGGTTACGCCCATCAACCTTATCAAAGTTATCATCATCAAATACATTATGTTGGTATGCAAAGACCCACGGCTCAGGCGATCCCATCTTATCCTAGGTATGCTTCACCAAACTTGAATCAACAGTTGCCTTTCGTAGCAACTTTAGAATTACCAGATCTAAATCAGCTAACAAATGATCCAATTGCTTACGCCCCTTGGTGGCCAGCGATTCCTCATAAACTTCTGTTAGATATTCCTGAATTCAATGGAAATCCAAGTGAAGATCCAGTGAATCATGTGATGACCTTTCATCTGTGGTGTTCATCCAACACTCTCAATGATGATTTGATTAGGCTTCGCCTTTTTCAGCGAACGTTAATTGTTTTGGCAGCAAAATGGTACATCAAATTGCCTAGAGCTTCATTTGATAACTTTAGCACCCTCGCCACCACCTTTTTAACCCATTTTTAGTTACCCATAAGGTACGAAACAGGAACAAAGCTTCTTACCAATTTTAAGCAGACGATAGCCACTCACATATATGATCATATGCATGAGTGGTGGCATCATTGTCGAATGGTAAAGACATATGTTCCTAATCAACTATTAGCTGAATGGTTTATTAAGTCATTGTTACCTTCTATCACAGAAGATGTGGCCAAGGGAGGAGTTGTCACTGAAGAGCAAGTCATTGCTCGTGTACAATATCTAGACTTGATCTATACTCAATCTTGCATGCTCTATGACAAAATTCCTGACGGTCCTAGACCCGAGTTTTTCGTCCCTCCTCCTTCTAAATCAAACAGGGACTCTCATGTCGGTGATGGTGTGGTTGGCGCCTCAAGTATGAAAACCATGAAGGCCCCATCTGGTAAAGCCCTTACAGTATCCAGTAAAAAGGCAAATGACAAACTTCGTGCCTCAGAGGTTAACGCCATGTCAACCGACAAAGGAAAAGAACTGAAGCAACCATGAGGCAAGAAGAAAGGGAAAAGCAAAAAGAAGAAACCAGATGATTCGTCTCCTGACAAATCTTCTGAAAACCCTTCTGGGAAAAAGAAACCTAATCAGCCATGTCATATATGTGATGAATACCATTGGATGAGATATTGTCCACATAAAGCTGAGATTAAGAAGTTATTTAAGAGTTCAAAAACCTCAGCAGTATTAAACGACTCATTTCCAAACCCAAAAACCAATCTAGTTGCTAGCGACAATGCTTCCCTGTCCCAAGTGCTTATGTTGTCCATTTCGAAACAGAAAAATGCTGCTTTGATATCGACAAGGAATAAAGATTACGGGAATCCACAACTGTCGAACAACAAGGTTGTTGATCAACCTAGTAGTTCGACAACAACCTCGACTGAAGTTGTGCCACCCATCATTCTTGAGCTAATGATAAAGCCACAAAAGGGAGTAGTACACATATCGGCATTTAATCCTCGTGCTAGAGCAGCAAAGAATTATAATATAGTGGAGGATCTGACCCAATCGCCATCCGCTATGTCGACACTTGAAGTACTGCAAAACTATCCCTCCCAAAAGCAGGCTCTATTATCAGCAATAGGTGGGATTGACCCAACGGATTCAAATCTTGTGGCCTTTAATCTTAAAGGATATGAACCCCAGTTACCAGCTCAACTTGATTTCCTCATCCAAGTGAAAGCCCTCAACAAAATTGTTCATCGAACAATTATTGATGAGGGGGCATCTACATGCATTATGTCAATGAGTTGCTAGAAAACATTAGGCTCACCACCCTTGTCACGATCGTCAATGGCATTAAAATCATTCAATGGATGGACATACACCCCGTACGGGATTTTAAGTAACTTGCAAGTTGAACTGGGGGGCAAAAAAATAGAAATTTATGTTGAAGTTATCAATGGAAACCTTGATTACAACATCCTACTGGGAAGGCCCTGGATTTATGCTATGGCCACTATTGTGTCAACATACTTTAGAAATATTTCATTTCCTTTTCAAGAAGGAATTATAATCGTTGACTGACAAACCTTTCTCCCCAACAGTTCACAAGTTACGGGAAGCATCCCGATGATCCATGGAAGCTCTCAATCGCTTCAAAATATCAGAGTAGGCCTCCTAAAAGACCCTACATTGATGGATACGTTTGCTCTACTACCTCCAAGTAATCTAGCAGAAGTAACCACGGTGGAGAGCTACAATATGGTACCTTCTGTATCTAAAAAGATTCAGAAGATTTCTGAGCATGATGTTAGTATGGATCATCACAAGGTATTGCCTCCAAGCCCAATAGAAATATTGTAGCAATCAATTTTCTTGGACTGGGAAGCAAACCCAAATTAACGCTCATCAAGTGTTTGGATAGATAGGTCTAAATAATATGGTACCTCTTCAGATCCTTGGTCACATGTACATTCTACAGACGAAGGAATTGTTCAGTCCATGATGATAGGAGAGGAACCATGGGAAGATTACCACCATTGTTCCCATCTTCTGAATTACCATGAAGATTGTTCCAACGACCTTAATCATCCTTCAATTTTTTATTTTCTATCAAATACTGTAAATACGATGGATTCCGAGTGAAATATGTCCAATATTGAAGAAACTATCACCATAAATATCTCGACCAAACCAGATGTTGTAGAGAATATTCATGTCAGCAAATCTTGTTCTTCTTCAGAACTGGAAATATATTTCACTCTCTTTCATGAGTTCAGAGATTTATTTGCATGGTCATATGAAGAAATGTCAGGCATTGACTCAAGCATAGTTTAACACGAAATTAAGATGTATCCAGATGTCAAACCGGTACGACAACGGCTTTGGCAGGTGCACCCGAAGAAAGCCGCTGCCATCAAGGTGGAAGTTGAAAAATTTTACATGCTGGTTTCATTTACCTAGTTCCTCTAACTAATTGGGTATCGAATATTGTTCCTGTGATGAAAAAGCAAGGAAAGATTAGAGTGTGTGTCGATTATAGGGATGTAAACCAAGTTTTTCCAAAGGACAACTACCCTACACCCTTCATCGACCAGATAATTGATGAATATGCTGGATGCGAAATCTTTTTGTTTATGGATGGATTTTCCGGGTATAATCAAATAGATATCTACCCATAGGACTAGTCAAAGATTGCATTTATTTGTCTGTGGAACACATTTGCGTACCACAAGTTACTTTCAGTTTAAAGAACGCAGGGGAAACCTTTCAAAGAGCTATGAATTATGCCTTCCATGACATCAAGAACATCGTTCAACCATATCTTGATGATCTTCTGGCTCATTTTTGAAAATGGACTGATCATTCGCAACATTTGAGAGATATTTTTATACGTTGTCGACACTACAAGATAGGACTCAATCCACACAAGTGTGTGTTTTGTGTCGATTCTGGTTGTTTACTTGACTTTGTGGTTTCAAAGGGCAGGATTTGTCTTGACCCATATAAAGTTCAGGAGATCATCAATATGCCTCCACCTTCATATTTGCTTCAGATTCAGAAAATCCAAGGGAAAGAAAACTTTCTAAGGAGGTTCATTCCAAATTACGTCGAACTTGCTAAAGGTTATATGCATCTTTTGAAAAAAGAAGTGCCATTCAACTGGGCTCAGGTTGTGCAAGCTTCCTTTTATGCTCTAAAGGAATCCCTGATAAATGCATCATTAATGTATGCTCCTGACTATCAAAAAGACTTTAACCTATATCTAGTTGCGGCAGATACGACCATTGCAATGGTTTTAGTTCAAGAAGAAAATGGAATCGAACATCCTGTCTATTATTTAAGTCAAAACTTAATTGATACAGAAAGAAAGTACTCCTATGTTGAAAAGCTAGCTCTTGCAGCTGTTCAAGCGATACAGAGATTTTGACACTATATCCTCTTTCACAGAACTACAATTTTGTCAGATTGCAACCCTATGACTTACATTTTGTCGTGTCAGTTACTTGGGGGCAAATATTCAAAATGGATAGCTATTTTTTCAAGAGTTTGATCTGGAATTGATAAAATCCAAATCAAAGAAATCTCTAGTTTTCGCGAAGTCAGTATGCGACTTCTGATCGTCGTCCAACGATTCAACATCCAAAGCATCAATCATGGATGAATCTTTATTTCTGATATCATCGAGCGATCCGTCGTATGGAGATATAATCATCTATCTCCAAACCCAAACATATAGGCCTAATACCTCTCGCTCAGAACAACTACGTACTCGATTCCAAGCAAAAGACTACATGATCGTCGGTGATACACTTTACCGTCGTGGTATCAATATAGTTCTGCGATGGTGCCTCACCCATGAGGAGGCCGAAAAAGTCCTGAATGATTTTCATTTAGGCCCGTGTGGGGGGCATCAATCTGGTTATGCTACAGCACAAAATATTTTACGTGCAAGTTACTTCTGGCCAACAATGTTCAAAGATTGCATAACCACAGTTAGAAGTTGCCATGCTTGTCAAATCTTCGACTGCAAAACCAAAATACCACTCGCACCTCTGCATCCAATAGTCACGGTTGGGCCATTCGCCAAATGAGGCATAGATTTCATGACATGTAACCCACCTCAGCTGAGGGGCGTGGGTATATCATAGTCATAATTGACTATTTCACGAAATGGGCCAAGGTGATGCCTACATTAAAAAACAACAGTGAAATGGCTGCTCTTTTCTTTTTTAATCATGTAGTCTCCAGATTCAGTGTCCCATAAGCTATATTCATAGATCATGGATCGCATTTCCGCAATCACATGATGGTTTAATTGGCTACCAAATTAGGACTGTCCCATGACAGTTCCACTCGGTATTATCTCCAAGCTAATGGACAAGTTGAGGCGATCAACGAAGTCCTAAAGTGCATGCTGCAAAGGATGATTGGAGTCCATAAATGGAGTTGGCGCCTAATCCTGTACTCAGCCTTATGGGCATATCAGACATCCGTAAGAAATGCAACTGGATTTACACCCTTTCAGCTAGTGTATGGCCTAGAAGCAGTCTTACCGATTCAGTGTGAGATTTCATCTCTCAAGCTCACAATCAACCTTCTCCCCGGAACTTCAGAGGAAGACGCTCACTTCTTGGAACTAATCCAATTGGATGAAACCCATCATGATGCCACCTTGGCTAACAAAACTCATAAGAAATGAGTCAAGGCACAGTTTAACAAGAATGTCAAACCCCGTGTCTTCTCAGAAGGCGACCTGGTCTTACTTTACGATCAGGAATCTGATAAATTGGGAGCAGGTAAGTTCCAATCATTGTGGATGGGTCCCTACATTGTTAAGTGAGTCTTAGCAAAAGGAGCTTACGAGCTAGTAGATTACGATGGGATCCCACTATCGTAACCTCGAAACGGGTTGTACCTTAAGCGATACTATGCTTGACTAAGCGTAGTAATCTCTTCATATGTTATTGTTACATTTCTGTTTTCGTCAAGAGTGATCATTTTGGTTAGGTAATCCACTTTCACATTTGTTGCAGATGTCGAACCTATTGGAATCATTTGTTGGATACTCCGACGGAGCTAATCGTAGTACGCGGAACCTATCTTCTGTAGCCTGGGCCATCTTTGTTCCAAGCAGCGAGTTAGTGAGTTAAAGAGGGGTATGTATTGGTCAGTCAATGAACAACATCGCTAAATATAGAACGTTGATAGAGCTCCTCCCCGATTCCATCGCGCATGGCATACGCCAACTTATCGTCAGGCTAGACTCACAACTCGTTATCCTACAGCTTACTGGCATCTATTTCATTCGGAATCCAGCTATCTATCGTATGTTCCTAAGGGTCGGGATTTTGGAAAGGTAGTTTGATTCCATTCAATATCAACACATTTCCATAAGCTTAAACACATTAGTTGATTCATTAGCAAATTATGTGTTAGATAAACATTTGCGAGATTTATAAAAGAAAAGCATTTCATCAACATTTGCATCAGGATCAAATAGCTTAACCAAAACAAAGCTCCGAAATCAAAAATATATATAATTGTTTATAGCTTTTACAAAATGTTCTGTGTCTAGGACAAAATCAGTCACATGACCCAAAAATCCAAAAATGCAGGAAGACACCCTAGACTAATGGTGCTAGTGATAACAAGTCATCGCCTGTGCGATCATATGTAGGAGCCTAGTCCATCGACTCGACACACCGACAGTATGACGTTGTAATCTCAGAGGTAGCTCGTCGGTCCTCACATCTGGAATACCAAGGGTCAGGCCCTCGATCTGATCCTACAATACTGCAAGGGTCTCGGCTACATCTATATCATGAAGGACAACCCTCCCTACAGCCTCACCTGCTGGAACAATAGTTACTGCTCCCTGGCGCACTGTTGGTCACACCGGTCCAATATCTACACAAATACATGGTTTTGATTAGTCTTGATAACATTTAAAAAACACAAGAACATCATAAAAGAAATAAACAGAGACATGGTCAGATGTTTTTACCTATGAAACCCCACTGCTCGCTAGCCAACAACACCAAATCTAGGTCACCCCGGAAATCCATCTCGGCATATGGATACTCAGCATAAACCATCTGCTGACGGTTGAACCACTGGAAGAAGGCATCAGAGAATGAAATCTATGATTCACCAGCATGTCTGGCCATAAGATCAACCCATCTCTGCATCTGTGGTTTTGGCGGCATTGGCACTCCGAGTGAAATGTATTGTGGTTGCGTCGGTGGGATCTTCTCCAAGGCGAAAGTGGTCAGAATAAAACCATAACCAAATTTCTTGCATCTTCCGTTCTTCACCTTGGTAAGATATTCTTTTATCACCATAAGTATTGCATCACACCAGTTGAATACCTTTGGTTTAAGGCATTCCAAGGCATACTGCATATAGGACCTGTTTTCCAAGTGAAGAGCCCCACTGCCAGCCAATCTAGCAAAGGTGAATAAGATAGTCCTCAAGGTCTGGTCAGTAACATCTCTAATACTGATCTTGGCATCCCTGCTCAGCTGAGATACATCTCTACAATATCAGTGAATGTAATCCCTCACAGATTCACCCCCACGGGCGGAACCTCATAGTGAGAGAGGGGCACCATGCCTCGACAAATCGGTTAAAAAGTAGACATTCTCAACAGTCAAAGGGATGGATTTACGTCTAATATGGAACACATGGTTGGTAGGATCCCAGGTATCGAGAAGATATTGCAACAAGTTGATTTGTTGCCTCATGCTAGATATGCGGAAGAACTTGAGAAAGCCATAATTTCACAATGCAGTTACCGTACCCGGGTCATGTAAGGCAATCATATCCTCCTC
Organism: Pinus taeda; assembly: GCA_000404065.3. Lineage (NCBI taxonomy): Eukaryota > Viridiplantae > Streptophyta > Pinopsida > Pinales > Pinaceae > Pinus > Pinus taeda. The sequence goes on along the minus strand of APFE031735944.1, from coordinate 37,788 downwards.
TTCATGCTCATGTTCACTCCATGTAATGACCATCTTGCTCCGATGAATCTCTGAAAAAACAAAAAAGAGAAGAATTAGGATCCTGATTTGGGCAAAAAAAGGCAAAAATTCCATCAAAAATCAGTGCATAAACTTTCCTCCTTGCACCCATCACACCCTAGCTATGTACTGGGTGGGATACATACTGACTGGCCAATGGCCAGCTCAGTATGCATCGCACCTCTCGATGTGTACTAGGTCAAAAATGACTGGGGAAAAATTGGGAAGAAACTTGAAGAAATTTATTGGTAGCAAGTCGCTCTTGAACATGACACTTTCACTCCATCACCATGATTGAGTCAAGTTGGGTTATTCCGTTCACCGGTCATATCACCATCGGTCCTCCGCACCATCCATTTTTGGGGTTAATGCTACCAATCCATTTCAGTGTCATTGACATGTTCAAGAGAAGTTGCTCAGAGAATTCACCAACCCAGCTAACATCTCATTTGTTGCAATACCTTCACGCTTCATTCTTTCATGACTGCCACCCTGAACCTTGCATCATCAGATCGTTTTCACCTCCACAAAATCATTTTCTTGTTTCATGTCATAGATTTGGGATTCATTAAGGCCCTCCTATGATGAGTCACTTCTTGTTGAAAATCAGCTCATTATCCAAGAAGTTGACCTAGGAACAACCCTTTTAGTACTTTGAAGCTTGCATGCCTCAATGGAAAGTTTCTCACTTCCGGCGATAGGTTTACATCAATGGCCTTCAACTAGAAGATTTTGCGTGGTGTTTGACATCAACTCATGTATTTGTACCACGTGAAATGTACTGCAATACCTTGAGGGTCATTATCATTATTGGTGATTCCTCTCGCGCCTATTAACAACTTACATCATTGGCTGGTAATCAGGCGATTTCTTTCCATGTTCGACATCAGAACATCTTTTCACATGGATCGACTTGTACATTAGGCGAAGATTGAACGAGTTTGAAGACCCCAGAACTAGTTTCATCCATCCAGGTTGCCATATATTCAGGAAAATAAAGACATCAAATGTACATCATAGCTACACAGATAATCATCCAAGCCAAAGGATGATGGCTCTACTAGAATCATCAGTCTGTCACACAGACGGTTCTCTGTCATATGTACATGAAAATGAATTTATAAAGCTGAGCATGGGAGTGTCGGCCTCAGCTATATCATCAAACTATTATGAAGATAATGTATTGTATTGTATCTTATTACATGTCACCTTTCAGTTCAAAAAACCTCGGATCCTCATGATAAAGCATTTCACTTGACATCAGAAGATTTATGACCTCATGCTTTAGGGGGCAACTGTTATAGACATATTTGGGCACTGCAAACCAAATCTCATATGTCCATAAATGAAGGACTTCTAAGCCCCTAAACGTTTTGTTTCATACATTAAAGGAACAAGGTCAGCTGATTACATCATCTCCTAGAAGTTCTCCCTGAAAAAACTACTTAGAACTGGTCAAAACTAGACCATACAGACTACTCAGTGCTAAGGGTGCGATGCATCTCACCTGCTACATGAAAAAGGTGTGATGCATACTGAAAATCCCTTCTGTAGGGTGCAATGAGTGAGAGCAGACAAATGGTAGAGGTAGTTGGCTAGGTGGAGACCTAGAGAATCTTCTAGAAATTGCCCATTTGACACTTGCCTCTCTGAATTCGCCCATGGATGAGTAAGAGATCATGAAATCTCCAAGTGAAACAAAGAACTATTAGAGAAATGACACTAATCAAAATCCCAGAAGCTAACTCACCCACCTGCAAATATCTATATATGGATCCCTCATCCTAGAGATCCAAAGAGACTAAAATTTTGCATTTTGTAAGGAAGTGTTGTTGGTTTCTCTGTGAAATATCATAGTGTTGGGTGATCTAGATTTTCATGAGGTGAAGAGGCCTTTCATGCTGGGAGGATGGCACTAGGTCGGACTGCTAGGTTGTAATGCTCTCTTCTACTACTTCTATCAATAAAGCTATTTGAGTTTTCCTCCATATTCATGTATATTTCTGAATCTTGTATTGGTATATGCATTTGTATGGTTAATATACATCTGATCTTATATTGTTTATGGTTATAGATCTCTATGCTTTGATGGTATTATGTTTCTTTGACTCTACAGGAGTTATTTGAAGAGGCACAAGTGAGGAAAGAATGGCGAAGCTCTGTCAAAGGAGGGATTAAACAAGCAAGGAGCCAAGCGAAAGACTAAGGTTGGTACTCTCTACTTCTCTCTCATCTATCTCTCATAAAGGAAAACACAAGTAACTTTAGTTTGTTTGTTTCTAAGATAGCTACCCATCTTAGTGGAACTAGCAGCTCTAAATGGACACTAGTTTTCCCTATAACACATAGCCAAAGAATTAAAGTCTGCATAGGTACCTCGAGTCAAATCGACATACCAATTTGCGGTAGCACCTGTCAAGGTTCATTGAACGAGGCAGAGACAAATAGAATCGTCAACATAAGAATTGGAAGAACACCATAAGTTATATGTCGTCACATGGGATTGAGGGTCCTCTTTAGGTTTTCCTTCAAACTTGGAGAAATCACTCAAGATTTTAGTAGGAACTAGAGGCTAGTAAAGAGAATGAAGAATGTGATAATTAGTAAGCGTCGAGACATTGGGAAATTCCAATGTAGCTTAAAATGGAAATTGCAGATTAAAATGCATATAAGGTCATTGAGGAGGCCCAACCTATGGGTTCCAACCTTGTTGGCAACTATTTTTACCCCAAAGAAGAGGAATTTGAACATAGGGTGTTTGATTCTGCCCTTATTGAGGGGTACCTTGACCATAAGGTGGATTCTAGGTAGGGTTGATATTGACCTTCCATAGGCCATAGATAAACATTATATGCAACATATGTATTGTAAGGTTGTTGCACCTGCTAACCCTGGATATGAGGTGATTGGCCCTTATGCTATAGGGGTTGACGTTGTGTCTGCAAGGTTTGACCTTGTTGGTATATCGGTTGAGCTTGCTACTGCAATGTTTGACCTTTCTGCTGCAAAGGTTGGCCTTAAGGATACAAGGGTTGGTTGGGTTGTTGAAAAAACTACGTTTGTTGTTGCAAAGGTTGTTGATACTGCTGCAAAGGTTTCCCCTATTGTTGAAATGGTTGTGGGATAGTTCCTTGAGGGATTCCATGTGGGTATTAGTAAGTTCAAAATGGGATTTGACCATGTGCACCAGAATAACAATTTGACAAGGTTTCACATGAAGACTTTCCTGTGTAATATATGGTGGATTTTGGAGTGCTTTAGAACCATATGGAACATAATATTGTTGGAGTGGTATATCAGCCATGTAAGGCTATTGATACTAGATATTACCAACCCTGGATGAACTAACATGATAAGGAATACCACAAGGATTAGGTTGGCTAACTCCAACAATGTGAGGTTGTGATCCACTCACATATGTTCCACCTGACACAAGAGGAATGTTTGGGTTTTCCCCTCTGGGCTATGAATAAGGTGGTGGTACATGTTTTCCACTTGACGGAGGGACTGAGGATGTTAAATACACGTAAAGTGAAACAATTAGTTGTAACGGAACGGAAGGTTGAAACAATGGTAAAGGTTTTTATGGAATCGTCAGTTGAATGGAAACTGAAGTAACGATAGTTTGTATAGGTATTTGAGAGGTCAGATTTGGTATAAACGAACCAAAAGTAGGCATAGAATTTGATGACAAAATAAGATTTTGGTACAAAGAGGAAGCACTAGGAGTTCTTGAAACTAATTGAGCCAAGGTTGTATAGCCATGTGGAAGCATAGGCCCACTATTTTCAGGAACTGTTTGAGACAGAACTCTTTTCGTATAAGGAAAGCCTTTTGGAGGAAATTCATATTCAAGCTCTTCATCAACATAAGTGTGAGTAGTGAATACTTCTGGAGGACCTTGACGAGAGGTTGGAATCTCACCTTCTGAATCCATTGGTAGAAACAAATAGTGAGAGGGAATCCAATATGTACAAGGATATAACTCCAAAGGAACACCAATCGATCATGTGGACTATAAGGATGTCGAGGAAATATCACAAAAGGATCAAATAATGGATTAAGAGGGTATAAGACAAACCTCTGTCGACTCTCAAGGGATTCTAGATCAAACTCCCAAGGTGACAAGGAATATGGAGGTGGTGGATGAGAAGCAAGGAGTTGGATGCTTGTTCGAATCCCAAGTTCAAATCCTTGAGCTTCAAATGACTATGAAATTTTTGGATGAACTCCTTGTGATTACCCTTAAATATCAAACAACAAATGGGAATTGTGTGGTGAACTCAATGGTTCAACCATGGTGAAGTTCTCTCAAGAGAAGAAGAAGAAGAGATGATACGTTGAGGGGTGATTAAAATTAAAATTTACAAGGAATTACTCAATATGGGGCCAAGAAGCAACTTCATGGGTTCGGCATGTTATCATTGGCAGTTAATTTTATGACACGAAACAACAAATAAATCAAAAAAGGTAATACTAGGCAAGAGGGTTTACTAAGTAACTATAAATCATTATATACACCTTAGCTGAAACCAAGGAATTGACGTACGACAACCAATCTCCGTGAATGTTGTGTTTGGTGTATCACATTTACAAGGCAGCTGACTCGGTTACCTGTTGCTAAAGGATAACAATGTAATGGGGTATGTGAATATATACTCGATGGTACAGGGAGAACAAGTCCAGGTTAGTGTTGTCTAATGCATAATTGTTCGATAAGAGTGTCCCTATATACTTATCATACTGAAGTGCCTCCTATATACTCAAAGGTACTAGAGAACCTTCTATATACTTCCATACTTGGATGGGATTTCACCCCCCGGATACACTGTAGCCAGTTAACGATATTTTCTTACTTTAAAGATGTCAGAATGCATCTCTAGCCTAGACCTCTAGATATTTTCATTAGGTGACAAATTCTCCTTAGGCTAATTGAGGTAAATTTTAATTTATCTTGCATGAAGTTTCAATTTGATGGCTCAACGATGTAACCCAAATTCCTATAATGCAACTAAATGATAAAAATGAAATATTATCATTTCATCAAGGCTAAACTAACAAAAGAAGAGAGACAACCAAATAATGTATCAAACAAGCAAAATGCATCAAAACACAATTCTTTCCAATACAAAATGTCAGATCAAAATCTAATCTTTCATCTCACTAAAAAATGCAATGCCAAGATGCAATCCTATAAGAAATGAAAATAACTTTCCTTTCACTAAGATGCACTAATGATTTTCTTTCATTTTTATTCAATCAATGCACACTAATGCAATGAGGAAAGTAAAAATGCAATCTAACTCAACAAAAATGAAAATTTCTTTCACTTTATGGTTTTGAATAAAAAAATGTCTCAAAAATACTTAAATTAAGAGATCATTCACTTTTTCTCTTCGAAATATAATAATGAAAACAAGTTTTCTCTTTCAATCCAACCAAAGCAAAAAATTTGTAATCTATGCTTAACAATGGAACTAAGGTAATCCTCAAAGCATCAATATGACTCGACACTAATGAAAACAACTTCACATCAATGAACCAAAATAAACTTGAAAAATAGGTCCTGATTACAGGAATAATCCTGAATGGAGGCAATTAATCGCAAAAAAGCAGGCCAAACAATGAGTGGAGGGTGCCCTAGAAACCGTAGAAACCTTAGTAAGCAATGAATCCTCAAACACGCATGAAGAAATTCAAGAGATAATTGCAGGCATACAAGCATAACAATGAAGACAAATACATTGTAGACACACTAGAAAATCATTGAAAAAGGCCAAAAACATTGAGAACAAGAAGAAACCCTAATTTTTCTCCTATACTTTGGGATCAACACGCCTGTTATAGGAAAAAGGGTGATGTAAGGGTAATCAACATAACTGTAATTAAAAAGGCAGCAATCACAATGTGACTATTGAAGTTGAACATGCAATGGGAAAGAAAAATAGGGAAAAATAAAAAAACCTTGAACACGAGAACATATTGAATGTCCTAAGGAAATAATTAGCTAATGCAAATAGCTACAGTGAAGTAAACAAGCCAAGAAACTAACAGTTGGTCAAACTCATCATATAATCTGATTGAGTGAATGGATGGAAAGGGTTATAGCTTCCCCAGTGAAGTCACCATTTTGTTGTCTAGGTAAATCCTCTCTATGGAAAAAGACGATCCCTCTAACCCAATGAGGGGGACTAACAACCTACATGACAATCTACTCGACACTTTCCTAAATTACAATCAAAATAAGAGAAGAGGAATATGGCATACCTCATTCTGATGCTATAAAGTCCCGCTTTGTTGATGACCTCAAATCACTTGCACATCAATATCAATCCTATTGCTCACATCATTTGAATGCATGCAAAAGAGATCAAAGACACAATAAAGCATACAAATAGAAATAGCATAATAAAATGTAACCTACTTAATAGATCAAGGAGCATTAAGATAAATGATGCATCAACACAAACATTTATAGAAAGTGAACCAACAGTTGCATATATTAATAGCAAAGAGGAGGAAGCATACAACCAAGCCTTGTTGTCGATAATATATCCTTGAGTGAATTTCAAAGTCCAAGCTCATGCTCTCCAATCACTCGTTCTCCAAGCCAAATGAGTAGCATGTAGGCACTATCTTAGCATAAGGGAGCAAATAGCCAAAGACCAACCATTTGGGAATTTGAAAATATGCATATATAGGAAGGGAAAGGGAGTTAGTATCTCTCCAAAGATAGGAGAAGGCCCTCATCTGAAGGAGGTAGCTCATAGGGATAAGACTAAAGGGCCAAGTTGATATAACTCAACCTCATCCACACCAAACAAACTCCAACTTGTCATTATGGAAGACTCTAGATCACGAAACTTCTTGTCCACCTTGGGAAAAATTACCTGTTAAGGATCATTGCAAGTATCCAAGCCAAAAGGGCACTGGCAGTGCAAGGGTAGTGATGTGTAGCTAGAGACCAACATGGTTTTCCAATGTTAGAGGAAAGATGATCCTTAAATTAGGGTTTTAAATGCCTTTTTTTCAGGGGAAGCTCAAGGCATTTTTCCATCACTATTTTAGGGAGGATATGAGCTACATATCAAGATGAGTACACTACCTGATTTCCATGTTTCAGGAACTTTGGGGTATGTCACACGGAAGTGTAGGAGGTGTGGAAAAATTCTATGTAACAGATATTTTGAAATTAGAAATTGTGAAGAGACATGAAATCTACTTGATGAAATGGAGTTGGGAAGGTTCAAACTCAATGTGATAATTTGGAGTGCGATGATATCCAATTATGATTAGAATGGTCATGACAACAGTGCATTGAGATATTTTATAAAATGCAGTTGACTAGAGCAACAAGAAATTCAGTTACTATTGCCATTGCTCTCGCTTCTTGTGCATAATTGGCAACGTTGCAACAATAAAAGAAAATGGATGATGCATACGAAGTGTTTGTCAATATTCCAAAGAGGGATCTAATCTCATGGAATGCAATAATTTCTTTTTATTTGCATTAAATGGATATTGTGATGAGGAGTTGGGGCTCTTTTATCAACTTCAAATCGACAGGAATCAACAAATGTAATTAGTGCGGTCATTGTGAAGTATACTCAATTTGTTCATAGTGTTGAATCTTTGAAACTCTTTAGTTGAATTCAAGTTACTAAGGTTAAGACTAACTTTGTGACCATACAAATTATTTTTCCTTCACGTGATGACTTAGTAGTTTTGTAGCGTGGGTATTGAAAGCATGGGCACGAGTAAGAAGCCCTAACAATTTTATGAAATAAAAGAAGTAGGCATTAAGGTAGGCCATATCAAATTCATTGCTATTTTATCTTCTTGCATAGTGAAAGGAATAGTATATGAAGGCTAGCATCACTTTGATTGAATTAGTAGAAATTTTGAGGTGAAGCCTATAGTGGAGCATCATGCGTGCATGGTTGACCTCCTCAGCCACTCGAGACACTTGAATGGAGCATATGTGATATTGTCAAACATGTATACTACTTCTAGGGGATGATGTAGTTAATGCAACGAAGCTAATGTTAGATAAGGGAATTAGAAAAAAGGAACCAACATCTGATTTTCAGAGACAGTTCTAGCTGCTACTAACTTAGAATGTTTTGAAATATATCATGTAAAATCTTCGACATTGTTCTTGAGTTTCAATGATAATACACACTCTTCATTTGAAGGTTGCCTCTCGAAAACCATGGAGAGGGGAGACATGGAGGAGTTACAACTTTGCATACTTCATTAACAACCCTCATGGTGGCTAGAAATATATAATCATGATAAGAACCAATCGTTGGAAAGGTCTTGGTTGAAGCCTTATGCTGTAAAATAAGAATTCACCAGGAAAGTGCTCGACCAAGTTTGGGACTTTGTTGAGGAGTTTTGGTGAATTTTTTTTTTTTAATTGGAAACCAGGGAAAAACTTCATGTGGGTCATCTTATTCATGGCTAATAATATATTTATTAGATTCCTCTCATCGATAGGTGTAGGATTGATATAAAGATCATCCGATTCTGATAAGTATTCATGGAGATATGAATTTATTTTGATTATGGAATTATTATCAAGCCGACCTACAACTCATGTAGGCTTAGAAGCCCAATAGTTGCATTTATTCAAACACCAACGTTGTGTATAAATATAAGAGGAATTTCCTCATTTTCACTCACTCTTCTCATCACATCTCTCTTTCTCTACTGCGCAGAAATGAGTCTCTTCTCTACTACGCAGAAATGGGTCTCTCTCTCTCACATGTGAAGCCGGAAGCTGTTGAACCTGAAGCTACAACTGCATATCCAAAGATTGACCTGCGTGGCCTAGAAGATCTCCTCTTTGGAACTGCATTGTAGGTTCATCTAAACCTCCTCTGAAAGCCACAACTTTTGGTGGTGGAATGAAGTCAATCCGATGAACGGTTTACAAGATATCGACTGCCCTAGTTTGAAGCAGGAAACTGCTGAAACTGAAGTTGCAACTATAGAAGTAAATATTGACCTGCATGGTTTAGAAGATCTTCTCATCTAAACTGCGTTGTAGGTCCATTTTAACCTCCTCTGAAAGCCATAACTTTTGGTGGTGGAATGAATTCAATCCGACGAATGGTTTGCATGATATCCACTGCCCTAGTTTCAAGCCGAAAACTGTTGAAACTGAAGCTGCAACTGCAAAAGTAAAGATTGACCTGCGTGGCCTAGAATATCTCCTCATCTGAACTACACTGTAGGTTCATCTGAACCTCCTCTAGAAGCCACAACTTTTGGTGGTGGAATGAAGTCAATCCGACGGTCGGTTTGTGAGATATTATCTGCCCTAGTTTGATAATGAAGCCACTAATGCTGATGTTGTTGATCTAGGGTTTGCTACTGCTGATATGAATCAGATTTATTGTACTATTTCTCTCTGTTGAATTATTGACGAAAAAGAATATTTGATCAAAGGGTTTCCCCACACATTGTGGGGTTTGTCCCTGGCTAGCCGCCACATCTTGTGTCTCTTGTCTTGGCTTGTTTTCTGTCGATTGTTTAATGTTTCTATCTCAACTTTACTTTATATACATGTGATTGATAATCTGTGGAATATAATAAGAAAAAGAAGTAAATTGTTATAAGCATAGAACATACCATAACTTAACATGGTATCAGAGCTGAGGTGAAGACAAAGCCCGAGCAAGAGCAAGAGCGATCATCAAAGAGAAGATTGGCAAGGCTATCCTAAAACATCTATGGGGTCCTCAACACTCTTTCCTGCCAAAGACAAGCTCCGTGAGAAAGCTGACTATCATGGATGGAAGATTTCTATCGATCTAACCCTTGAGAATCAAAGAGTGTTGGATCATGTGAGAGGAAATATTGTTGATCCTCCATCAAATGCATTCGTTGCTGCCTAGATCAAATGGAAAAATGGAGAAGTCAAAACAAAGAAGATCATCCAGGACTCTATCGACAAGCACTATGTGGCCTACATCTCTGAACTAGACCCCTCCAAGGAAATCTATGATAGACTGGATTACCATCTGAATGGTACATGTTCAGGACTACTCTTCTGAACTATATTGTAATTCCTGGTTTCAAGGAATTAATGGCTAGATGCATTCAAGAAGAAACAAGGGAAGAAGTGCAAGAAATTCCCATGCCTAAAGGTCCTCCTGTTGCCTTTTCTTCTCATGCTAAGAAAAGAAATTATTTCTGGACTAAATCAAAAGGAAAGGCTGGACCTAAGGGTGGAAGAACAAGACGATTTTACATCTGCGATAAAGCAGGTCACTATGCAAGGGAGTGCCCTGATAGAAAGGACTCACACCGGGACGATGATCAAAATCCCTCTAATGGCAGATCAAAGGAATGACAAATTCAACAGCAAAGGTAAGAGGAGAGCTGGGGATCGAGGAAGAGGACAACCATTCAAGAAGGCTAGAAAGTCCAGGATGTATTAAATGCACCTGACCTCAAAAATAACCTAGTGTCCATCTCGGCAATGGAAGACAAAGGCTACAAGGTAACCTTTAGCAATGGAAAGGTATGTATATGGAAAAATAATGTTAAAGATGCCTTTACTCTTTGGTTTAGTGTTGATTCATTATATCAGGTCAATGGAAGTCCGCTAGGTGTCATGTCTTGTGACACAACTATTCAATCGGAACTTTGGCATCGGAGGTTTGCCCACCTTCACTACAAAGCTCTACCCGATGTAAGACAGATGGTAACAGGGATGCCCGAATTCCAAGTAGAGAAAGAAGGTGTATGTCCAGGATGTGTCGAAGGAAACCTCAAAAGGGGACCGTTCCCCTCAAGCCAAAGCAAGACCTTCGATATATTACAGTTGGTTCACTCAGGCATATCTGAGGCTGGCATTAAGAGGGAGACTACTACACCACATACTCCCGAGCAGAATGGTGTGGTGGGAAGGAAGAACCGCACGATTGTGGAAGCTGTCCGGGCCATGCTACATGATCAAAGACTTCTGAAGTTTCTATGGGCTGAAACTACAAACGCTGCCATATATGTACAAAATCGATGCCTCAACAAGCATTGGGTTCCAAGACTCCTGAAGAAAATTTCACTGGTAAGAAACCTGATGTTTCTCATTTTAGAATTTTTGGAAGCCCTATATATTTTCATGTGCCGAAAGAGAAAAGAAATAAATGGGTGCATCTGGAAAGAAGGGAATTTTCGTGGGGTATGGTGAAAATACTAAAGGCTATAGAATCTATGTAGCCGGTCAAAGGGAAGTCGTGATTAGTCATGATGTCACCTTTGACAAAGATATGGCTCTTAGCAAGGTGAACAATCTTCCGACTTTGAGGAGCTCTCAAGAAGCCTACACCAGGGAACCAAAAGAAGAGGATGATGAATCAATGCCTGATGTAGAAGTACCCATCGATCCGATTGATCCTCCTCCACATGAGCCTTCTTCTTCTAGGAAGAGGCCGTCATGGCTTAGGGAGCTACTTGATGATGCTGAAGGACATGTTGCACCCCAAGAAACCTTTCGTGAAAGTAAGAAACCTAATAGGTATCAGGGATACCTAACCATCATGAGCACGACCATACAAAATAAGCCTTCATCATTCTCAGACGCCATCAAGCATCAAGTATGGAAGGATGTTATGACCAAAGAATATGAGTCTATCATGAAGAATGATGTCTAGGAATTAGTTCCCAAACCCCAGGACAAGACAGTTGTTACTTCCAAATGGCTTTATAAGATAAAGAATGTAGTAGATGGAAGTACGGAAAATTATAAGGATCGTTTTGTTGCTCGTGGTTTCTCCCAGAAGGAAGGTATAGACTATGATGTGATATTTGCACCTTTTGCCAAATATACCACCATATGCTCGATCATAGCCCTTGCCGCTTCACAAGCATGGAACCTACATCATATGGATGTCAAGACTGCGCTCTTACATGGCTCGATCAAAGAAGAGGTCTACGTGGAGGAACCCGAAGGATTTGAAATTTATGATTGCAAATATCATGTATGCAGGTTGAAAAAGGCTCTCTATGGGCTGAAGCAAGCACCCCAAGCATGGTATGAGAGGATTGACAACTACTTGATGAAGCTGGGATTCACTAGGAGTGAAGTTGATCCTAACCTTTACTTTAAGGTTGAAGATGACAAGCCTCTCATACTGGTGTTATATGTGGATGACCTTTTTCTAACAGGTGCAGACCCTCTCATTCACAAATGTAAGAGGGAGTTGGCTTCTGAATTTGAAATGAAGGACCAAGGACTTGAAGTATGGCAGAAGCCAAGGGAAATTTTCCTATCTTAAGGAAAATATATGGTAAAGATATTGGAAATATTTGGTATGATTGACTGCAAGCCTATGACTACCTCGAGGATCTTAACTTTTAGAAGTTATATGGTAGTGATATCGGACCAGATTTCAGAAATGCCTCTAAGTTTCAAAAACTCATTCACGTTGATGTTCTTGGTGAGCCTCCATCCAAACATATGTTTTGCAATTAGCACTATGAGCTCATATTTGGTTGAGCCTCACTGCACTAATGCCAAGAATCTACTAATATATCTTCATGGCACAATTACTAATGGATTGAGATACACTACCGAAAATATGAAACAGCATGATTATTCGGATGCTGATTAGGTGGGTAGTGTGGAGGATCATTGGAGCACTTTTTAGTGTTTTTTCTCTTTGGATTTTGCTTCAATATAGTGGATGAGCAGGAAGCAGAAGTCAGTTGCCATAAGCACCACCGAGACTGGATACATATCTACGAGTATGATCTCGTATGAAGCTGCCTGGTTGGGAAAGCTCTTCAGTGAGTTGTTTGAACACATACCATTGTGATTCTCTGTAACAACCAGAGGTGGGATTCAATTAGTGAGGAATCCCGTATTCTTCGATTGCTCCAGTAGATATACATCATCTGGGATATAGTAAGTCGATGAGCAAGGAGGCTCCATCACATTAAGATGATGTACAGGTCGATACACCTTGTCAAAGCCTTGAGGAAAGATCTAATCTATGATTTTCCCAAACGACTTGGAGTCGAAAAGAAACCCTTCTACAAGGGTCCTGCATGTTGCATACATTGAGCTCTGGGAGCTCTGAGGGCTTGCAGTTCTTACTGGAACAACATACAACCACAAGGTGACTCAACCCCCCCTGGTGGTGCGCATTGGAACAAGATGATTCGCTCTCTTGTGGAACAGGATGATTCACTCTCCTGTGTAGCAGGATGATTAGTTCTCCTGTGAGGCCTGGATTGATGTGTTCTCCATGGCGATTGTAGCAGGATTGATGTGTTCTCCTGTGAGGCCTGGATTGATGTGTTCTCCATGGCAGCTTGGATTGATGTGTTCTCCATGGCGATTGTAGCAAGATTGATGTGTTCTCCTGTGAGGACAAGATTGATTAGTTCTCCTGTCAAGGCATCCTACCCATGCAGTCTAGGACTCATGAGAAGTACCTCTCATCTGATCAATGAGCAGGTAAATGAAGTTAGGGACCATAGTAGTACCGATGGACGCATCATTGTATCTACCGTACTCCCTACGCTAAGATGACCTCCATTGCTCTGGGATCAATGATACTGGTTTGGGACCAGTGGTGGTGGTTGTACCATACTATGATGCTGACTTCGGGTCAGTTGAGACTGGTATGGGACCAGTGGTACATACTTTGAGACTGACTTCATGACAGTGCAGTACAAGTCTGGGACCAGTGAGAGTGGTACATACTATGACGCTGACTTCGGGTCAGTTGAGATTGGTCTAGGACCAGCGGTACACTCTCTGAGACTGTGATACTAGTCTGGGACCAATGGTAGGAATTGTACCATACTATGACGCTGACTTCGGGTCAGTTGAGACTGGTCTGTGACCAGTGGTACATACTCCGAGACTGACTTCGTGTCAGTGCAGTACTGGTCTGGGACCAGTGAGAGTGGTACATACTATGACACTGACTTCAGGTCGGGGTAGACTGGTCTGGGACCAGTCGTACACTCTCTGAGACTGCGATACTAGTCTGGGACCAGTGGTACACACTCTGAGACTGACTTTGAGTTAGTGGAGGATGATATTAGTCTAGGACCAGCGGAGTTGTACTCACTATGACGCTGACTTCAAGTTGGTTGAGACTGGTCTGGGACAAGTGGTACATACTCTGAGACTGACTTTGAGTCAGTATGATACATCCTTGAGAATTTCTTCTTCTTCATAATTTGGACAAAAGCAGAGCGGAACGGAACAATGCAAGAGCAGAGCAGAACAGAGCAAAATGGTACCAATCAGTACAGGGCAGAACAAGGCAAAGCAGAACAGGCAGAATAGAGCAGAGCAGGGCAAGGGTCAAGCTGAGAAAGGCAGTGCATTTGATGGATGAATAGTAACAACCGATAGATAGATTGTAGATGAAGTTCTCCCTGGCTGAGAGGGAGCGTTAAAATTGGCAACCAGGGAAAAACTTCATGTGGGTCGTCTTATTCATAACTGATAATATCTTTATTAGATTCCTCTCATCGAGAGGTGTAGGATTGATATAAATATCATCCGATTGTGATAAGTATTCATGGAAATATGAATTTATTTTGATTATGGAATTATTATCAAGCCGACCTACAGCTCATGTAGGCTCAGAAGCCCAACAGCCGCATCTATTCAAACACCAATGTTGCGTATAAATATAAGAGGAATTTTCCTTATTTGCACTCACTCTTCTCATCACATCTCTCTTTCTCTACTGCGCAGAAATGAGTCTCTTCTCTATTGCGTAGAAATGGGTCTCTCTCTCACACATGTGAAGCCGAAAGCTATTGAACCTGAAGCTACAACTGCAGATCCAAGGATTGACCTGCGTGGCCTAGAAGATCTCCTCTTTGGAACTGTGTTGTAGGTTCATATAAACCTCCTCTGAAAGCTACAACTTTTGGTGGTGGAATGAAGTCAATCCTATGAATGGTTTGCAAGATATCGACTACCCTAGTTTGAAGCCAAAAACTGTTGAAACTGAAGCTGCAACTGCAGAAGTAAAGATTGACCTGCGTGGTCTAGAATATCTTCTCATCTGAACTACGTTGTAGGTCCATTTGAACCTCCTCTGAAAGCCATAAATTTTGGTGGTGGAATGAAATCAATTCGATGAATGGTTTGCATGATATCGACTGCCCTAGTTTGAAGCTGAAAACTGCTGAAACTGAAGCTGCAACTGCAAAAGTAAAGATTGACTTGCGTGGCCTAGAATATCTCCTCATCTGAACTACATTGTAAGTTCATCTGAATCTCCTCTAGAAGCTGCAATTTTTGGTGGTGGAATGAAGTCAATCTGACGGTCAGTTTGTGAGATATCGTCTGCCCTAGTTTGGTAATGAAGCCGCTAATGCTGATGCTGCTGATCTAGGGTTTGCTACTGCTGATATGAATCAGATTTATTGTGTACTATTTGTCTTTGCTGAATTATTGAAGATAAAAGAATATTTGATCGAAAGGTTTCCCCACACATTGTGGGGTTTGTCCCTAGCTAGCTGCCACATCTTGTGTCTCTTGTCTTGGCTTGTTTTTTGTCGATCGTTTAATGTTCTATCTGCACTTTACTTTATGTACATGTGATTGCTAATCTGTGGAATATAATAAGAAAAAGAAGTAAACTGTTATAAGCATAGAACATGCCATAACTTAACAATTTTGAAATCAGCTCAACTTTTTCTACAGTGTTTGGTTATAGAAAGTTAGTGGAGCAAAAAAAAAAAGCATTTTCCGGGAAACAAGCAAGCCTAACAGAGGACAAAAGTTTGGTTACTAGTTTGAAGACAAGAATTGCATTTTCAAGAAAATTGGATGGAGGGGATAGCAAGCGAACATGACAAGTTGTTTCCTCAGGCTTAAATATTTTTCTGGGCTTGTTTTTCTATATTAAAGGTGTTTTTGTGGTCAGAGAACCCTACAAGAGTGCATGATTTGGTCATGCAACACATTTTGGGAGGCATTATAGTTGTTTTTGGTGGGATTCTTTCTTATTCAATTGGGGACTATGTCATGACAATAATTAGTTGAGAAGGTGATGAATTCCATGGATGTTATAGGGATTTGACAAGAGGCTACCACATATGGGAGACTATGGAAGTGCATATATTCTTTTAATTGATACTTCAAATGTGACCAAGCTTAAAGATCTAGATGGTTTTGGTGGAGAAGGACAAAAAATATCAACAAACAACAACAAAAATAATGGAGACCTTGTGCACCACTCGAAAGAAGTTCTGCACTACCTCACATTTATTGTAGCTGCTGCAAAAGTCTCATATATGCTTGAAAATGAGAGGAACACGATCATAACACTATTTTATTTCCCTTTATCTTCTTCATATATGAATTTCATGGAAAGTAAAATCATCACTTTCTTCTTTTATTTGAGCATTATATGGAAGGATTCATGTAACTGTTTCACAAGGTGTCAAAATTTCTTTTCAAGAGAAAATTATTCAACAAGTGTTGATTAATAGGTCCTACCTGATCCTGTTACAATTAATACTTAAGTATACCATTGCAGAAATTCTCCTCCTTCCAGATTGTCAATTGAGTAAGTAGGCTTTCTATAATTTATTTCCAACCAAAGTTTGTTCCTTCACCTTGGTTCTATTCTCGATGTGTAAATCTAGGTTCTAAGTGTTTAGTGTCAAGTTCATGGAGGTATAGATCAATCAAAGAAATGGGACATGGATCAATCAATATACTCATATGTAAATGACATGCTCAATGTTTTCTGGTGGGAAAATGGAACACAATAAATCTCATTCATTTGATTGATGGCGCCTTCCCATCTATTGTGTATGAATTAATTGAAGCCTTGTTGGCAGATTTCTATCTCTTGAGAGTGGTAATGTTGGAAACTCACATGTCATTATAGCAAACATAGAAGCAATGCCATAGAAGGTAATCTTGTCACATAAGCCATGACATTGTCTACACGAATATATTCACTGCATTACATGGCCACAATGGTTAAAAACATAGGGTTCCTTCCCTGGAGGTTCCTTATATCCCTCCCTTAGTCTAACCGGTGAGTGATTTTGTAAGAAATATATCTGAGATGCTAGTTAGAGCATCTAGAAAGCTTCAGGTATTGGAAATGTGCTTCCACAATTGAAACAAGGTCAAAAGGGATGCTTCATATATTTGAAGAATTCTTGAACTTCTTAGAATTTGCTAATTTTTTAATGGATGTGAGAACTTCAACATTAGAAAAGAAACATTTGATAAATAACTTCAGTGGCTTGGATAACGAAACAATTATTTTCCTTATTTCAACTCAGACCAGTGGGGTTGGAATCAATTTTCAAATTGAAGATACAGTTATTATATATGATCTATATTTAATTTATTTATGACATGAATCATGATTTGACAGGAAAGGCTAAGAAAAAAAGGTGATTGTATACCAGTTGATAAGAAGTGTTATGTTGAGAAGAGAGTATTGTAGCAGTAAGGAACAAAGATGGATTTGGAGAATCTAGTCATGAATCTTTGTAAAAATGGAAGCTTAAAAAATTATCTAGGTCACAAAGAACCTTTGTGTTTGTGGAGACTACTACAATATCGCCAAGTTTATCTCCAAAATTGTCAAGTGAAAAATTATTGTGAGGTATTATGTTCTTGTGCAATTACTAATAATGGCATACATGTAGAAATGTTGTTTATGATGTGAGGAGAGTTCATTGTACAAATGTCAATGGTTCAATATTTTTGGTAATACAAGACCCTAGCCATGCTTCATTAGTTTACTATGTTAACCAAAACATGTTTCATTAGTATATGAAGTACATATGACATTCTAATAGCTCATTAAGATTGTTTGTACTACCTATTTCGTCTACTGAAAGAAAAGGTCATTCAAATATAAATATGATAATAGTTCAATGAAGTAGGTGACAAGACCTCTAACAAGTGAGGCGTCTTTGTGAAAAGACACTCAATTACAATAAACAAGCCCCAAGAGTCCATTTCCAAAACTGGGAAATAATGCTCTGGCAAGTGCATTGGCCAGAATGTTTGTAAGTATTGCTACATTTATTTATATTCCTACTGAGTGTGTTAAACAACAGATGCAAAATGGTTTATAGTATTGCAAAAATTGGTAAGTTTATTGGAACTGGAGTATCCATTTCTGGATATAGATATCCAACATCAAGAAAGTAATGTGAAGACAACATATACCACCTAGGTAGACTAGACTAGAATAGAAATGAATAAAACTAAATGCCAAGTTCTAGAAATTGTCAAGTGGTAAGCAATAGAATAGGAAGAAATGATTTTAGCTGCTTGAAATCAATATCATCATGCCGTGTTACATGAATATTTCCATTACATGATCAACTGTACAAGAGTTGGTATAAGTATTAATTTTTGCAGAAGTATATTGTTGAGAGACTGGCTTATTCGAAAATGTTAAAAAATTACAATGCCTAAACCTGGTAATTGTAGAGGTGAAAAAATTGTGGACTCCAATAAATATAGAACATTGAATCGACCTAGTTGGATAACCATTCAAATAAAATATGTTATTGGCTCTACTGAAAAGTTTATTAGATGCACATGTACAGGAGAAAAATGCTACTTTTCCTAATATAGATTTTTTTCATCTAGCCATAAATGAATAATGCTAGAATTGAACTAACCTTATCTGGATGTACGTGATGAGTATCATTAAATATGTCTGTGGATGGTTCTCAATAACTTTCAGATGGATACATATGGTGTTTGGAAACTACAATCTCATAAAATTCTACTACTACTCAACAAAAATTGTACCTTAGTACGAGTGTTTCTTGAAGGTTAGATGAAGATAGCGGTGATTTTGAAGAGGTTGCATCTGAATTTGATCTGGTCGAATGCATATGAATATGCTCAGTATAAATAAAATATCTATGGTCAAATTCAATCTTGACATTGATCGACATAATTCTCTGTTTGAAAGAAATGAATGTCAACAAGTGTGTTCTAGCTTGAGTGTTGTTTAGGGTTTGTTAGTTTTAAAATTCTGGATGCACATCAATTGCTCAAACAGAAACCATCGTGGCTAGTAATTATTTTGACCATTCTACCTAAATGGCCACCCACAAAAACTTCTACCATGAATAGTGATTCATCAATCTACATGTTGCACACAAGGCATATTCATGGAAGGTGCTACAACATGGTTGGAAGCTTGTTGAATCTTTTGAAGAGGTGGGTAATAGAACCACTAACAATAGAAATTTTGAGCATAAGAAATAAAATATACAAACAACAACAAAATGAAAATTATTCCTACTTAACAGTTGTAGTCATATACTCACACTCTCTCCAAGTCTTGATGGTACCCACTAAGAAAATTATGACCAACACCACATAAGGAACTCTAAAAATAGATTATGACATGATGAGGGGACTTTTATCTCATCTATCTTTATTCGTATGTTGATCTTTAGGAAACACATCCCTCTCAGATCGAACCAAGGTCTCACCTCTAACCTCAAGATAGTCGAATGTTGAAATTTCCATCAAGGAGGATTATAAATATTGAAGAAACAAATAATTTCTTAGTATAATAATCATCCCACTTTCCTTGTAAGAGAAAGATTGAGATCCCTCATCCACCTTCTAGCTTATAAGTAGGTAATGCAAGAAATAGTTTACAACTACAAAAGGTAGGTAAATACCTGAGAGGGGCTTCCTAATTAGGTGGGACATGCATGTATATTCATTAGAGACCTCAAAGAACAATAGGAATCCCACGATGCACAAGTCAAAACTCAACAATATGATGAAGTCACAAGGCTTATGGACATGAAACCCTCACAACCATCCATATCAACCATCAATAGAGGCCAGATCCCTTTTCAACAGTTGGGAACAAACCTAGACACGGAATGAAAGGCTGTTAACATTAGCCAATTCAAATATTACCAAAACTTAAGTATTATCATTCAATAACTAGAGAGAAGAATGTCCATACCTAACTTGGAACTTCCCTTTATCACAATAAAAAAATTGTCATCTCAAATACCTATAAAGATCTAGTAGCTATGGATTCTTCTAGCATAGTGTTGTCACAAGAAAATGAAAAAATATCAACAAGGGTGTTCTAGCTTAAGTGTTGTTTAAGGGATGTTAGTTTTAATATTCCATATGCACATAAATCTCTCAATGTGTAGACATCACGGTCAACAAGGGTGTTTTGGCTTGAGTGTTGTGTTAGAACAGTCAAAGGCCAATTTTTATGAACATATTCTAACATTACTATATGAAGATGAAGCCCGACAGGTGATGAGTAATACTATTCAGTAATATTATGTTAGAGCCTAGATTGACCTCAAGCTAAAGGAAGGCAATCCTAGGATTACCACAAAGCAATCTTAACCTGGTAGCAAGCCCTACCAGGTCGGGAGAGATCTCTCTCCTTGTGAATCTTAGTCAAGATGACTAGATCAGATATGGATTTAAGGCTAGGTATAGTAGTTGTATGGTTTTTGATTGATTTTGTTGGGATTTTTGCTAGATCAAATGGAGCCAGGCAGCTTTGGGTCCAGGAAATTAAGTCAGGATGCAGGGTGTTCTATGGGGCAAGGTAGATAGGTGCTTTGGCACTTGAAATTGAATGAGGTGATAGGTCTAAGATTGGTGAGGAGATGAAGAGGGCATATAAAGATCATGTATCCTTCTCAAACAGTAGAAAACATAGAAAACTGAATGTCTTCCCAAGGCAGAGCACTGTAAACAATGAATTCTACCTATCTATCTTGATACCATTCAGCTAGAAGAAATGAATTAGATTGTCGCATAGATAAAACATATGAAAAACTGGTAACAGAAGAAGAATCTATGCAAAAACACCATACCACAGGTATCCCATAAAAATAGCTGCAAATATTGTTTATTTCCTTGCCAAACTACTGATAATGGTGTACAATGTAGCTCAGAGCATCCAAGTGAGTCCAACCTTTGCTAATGATAGAAAAAATACATAATATGGACATAAAACCACCTATACTATCCATCAGGGGTCAAAACCAAGAGAAGAGGAGTTTTTACAACCATTTCCAAACAAGGACCAGGAATATAGGCACTGGAAAAACTTGCCTCTATGAGCATGGAAACGATTCATTGACCCCAAAACCACCTCTAACTAATGAATCTACCCTCTAAGATCATTTAATTGTTACATTTACATGCCAAGTCATTAATTACATCATCAAAATCATCCATGAGGAGATAAAAAAGTAAATTTACAGAGAAAACAAGCGAAAATTGATTTTTCTGGCAAACTGACCAAAAGCGCAATGCCATTAACAAAAATGCAGCACCGCTTTCCACACACTTTTGGAGGCCTTCCCCTTAGCCCAATTTAGCCCAAGATGGTTCATTAGAGAGATCTTGCAATCTAGCTTCTAAAACAGCTTGAATTTTTTCATTTGGAGGTGATTTTCCCCCTCAAAACTGAAATCGCCCAAGGCAGCTTCTGTGTGTCCAAAAAGGGATAAAAAGGTCATTTTTTGATAGTTTTTGGACCTTTTGGTGGGCCAATTTTGCTCCAAATCTTCTAAAATTTTTTGGGATGGATGCTCGTCATATTGGATACACATATATAAAATTTTCCTCCAACAAATACTCCAGGAAAAAGCACAGCATTGGTGGCACTGCGCTTCTGGGCTAGTTTTCTGTGTTGAAAATTGCAAAAAATCATCAAAACTTGCCCAATTTTGGCATGGGACACCACAATCAGCTACTTTGATGGGCTAGTGAGGCTTCAGCTAATATCCTCAACTTATCTTGCTCATTTTTTCTCTTTAAAGCCTTCCTCAACCTAGCTTTAATCTTCCTGATCCTCATGTTACAGATTTTGTTGTGGGTCATGTAATGGTAGGCCATGTGGAAAAGCATCTTCTTATCCCTGCTAGCCTTCTCAATCAGCCCTTAGAGATGTATGTTGACTCTCTCAAGCCATTTTTACCTATCATTCTCAATCTCTTGCTCAATAGAAGTCAAGTTGGCATGAGCCTCCTTGGCCTTTTACCTGTTTTCTTTGATCATTTACAGCTCCATGAGGACTTGATTTTTGCTCAATTGTTTGTTTTCTTGCTCTAAATATCTGATAATGAACTTAGCTCTCTCTAAGTTATCTTCCAAGGATTGTATTTTAGCTTCTTGTTCCTTTATGATAATGTCTTTGACAGTTTCTAGATCCTAAGCTTCCAAGTCAATAATGTCAACTCCATGATGATTAAAGTGCTACTATGGCTCCTCATGCTCAACAAGATTAAAATCTCTTTCCTGCTCATCACCAAGATCCTCTTCTTGCACCTTTTCCTTTCCCTTGCTCAACTACTCAACCTGTACCTGTTTTGCTAAAGAAGAAGGTAAAGCCCCTTCTAGACCTTTTGGAGATAGAATTTGCTTGTGGCTTGATGACGAAGGCAAGACCCCTCCCACACCTTGTGGAGATAATACTTGCCTACCAGCTGCAAAAAATTTCCTAGTACCCCTCTTATATGTCGGAAACACTGGCACTCCAACAGTTTCAATCTCTTTGACTTTTTCATGGCTTGAAGGTCCACCTTCTTCATGATGTATTGATGAAAAGATTTGTGGGTCTTTGAACATATCCTGAGAAATGAAAGTCTCCCATGGCATGTTAAGGAGGCTCAGGTGGTGAAGAACAATGATTTTGATCAAAGAGTAATGGTAAATCCTATTCAACTGCTGGGGGTATGGCTTCCTCTCTACAATATGTGCCATCTTCTCAATGTTTCTAAACATGAAGTAAGGGAGATTCATTATCTTTACTCTAGTGAAATGCATGAGAAGTCTAATGTGATAGGAATACAACCAGGAGAACCTATCTTCACAAGTGAAGTACTTGATAATGATTTTCATCAATGGGGCATACCTGTCTTCCAAAGTATTGAAGGGGAATACTCTCTTCATTTGTTCTCTGTATCTAGCCTTGATATAAGGCTCATAGTACTCCTTATCAATATCCTGACCTTTGTACCAATTTTCAACCACATCTGAAATTCTTGTAGCCTCTGAGATGATGGCTAGTGATATGGTGAAGGTTATTTCGGCAAGGGTTACTTCATTACTAGGAAAATGAGTCACAAATAGCCTAGCCAACTCATGATGAAACCTGACCCTTTCTATCATTTCACAAAAATCAAAGCATGCCTGGTGTTTAAAGCAAGAAAGGGAAAATGGAAAAGCTTGTAACTCCGTCAAACTAGTGGGCTCTTCTCTGATAATTCTTCCTCCTTTATGAGGCTTCCTCTGCTGCTTATGTCTCTCCATGGAACTATCACTGAGTGTCTCTTCCTCATAGTCATATTCACTTTCTCTTTCCATTGTTTTTTGTGACTATGAACACTTATGGTTTTATATTGACAATGATGGGATAAGGTGGAGGAATGAAATGAACAGAGTGATGATGAAGGAATATGTGAGAGTATGATGTGTGAACAAGTTTTTAGGGATGAGTAGGGTTTTAGGGAGAGTGGGTAGGGTTTGTAGGGTTGATGGAGAGTGTAAGTAGTAATTTAGGGAAAATGTATGAGGGGAATGGGATTTAGGAAATATGGTATGTGGTAATGGGGTTTACTGAATAATGGAAAGTAGATGGGGTAAATAAAACACTAGTGAAATGAGTGAATCTAGGGTTTCACCCTAGAAGCTAGGGTTTTAGATTTAAGAATGCAAAACACTAAACTTGGCAAACAAAACCCTAAAACATAAGATACGTTAAATGTACTTACTTGTAAGAGAGAGAAATTGAAGGTTTTGAGGTGAATTTGGAATTTTTGGAATGATTTGGGTGATTTGGGGCTTGGCTAGGCAGAAGAGCAGCACCACTCTGAAAATGCAGTGCCTATGTAAATTTGCATAGGGAAATGCTACCAGGTGCACGGCGCCAACTCAAAAATGCAGCGCCCTCCTTAAAAGCGCAACGCCGCTCAAATTTTTCCAAAAACGCAACGACTCACTTGTATTTTCCCAATAATGCTTGAAATCGATCCTTAGCTCTCCTTTTGGCACTTTGAACTTCAAAACTAACACAATGAAATGATAAATAGAAGGATGACTTTATTTAGCTTTCACTTTTTCATTTTTTGTTGGTGAAAACCCACTTTTATAATGTCTATCTGCTTTTTCCAATACTCTATTTTTTTATGCTTGGATTCTTTGCTTTGATAGGTGGACTTATGCTCAAATTATTTTGATTTTTTGTAGTGGCAGTACTTTGGAAACATCACCAAATTTCCAAGAGAAACATGGAACCATTATTACATATGAGAACTTTAAAATTACATCAAATTTAAAGATAAAATACAAATTCTCTAGCTTACAAATTAACAAATTATGACTTTTCTTATCATTATTGACCTCCTCATGTCTTAACTGACCATTATTAGCAATAATCACTAAATTTTGACCATGGTGGAAACCCTAAGACCTAATGACACCAAACCCTAGGATTTAATAAAATGAATTGCAAAAATGAACATAAATCATGACTGAAAAAGTATGGAAGGAGGCCAACAGGTATATATCATGAGGGAAAAACTGAAGTAAACCCTACCATCAATGAATCCATGACCTAATGGAATGGAACCTCATCAGAATGAGACACCTACTATGAAATGCAAAAGAGCAGATTTTGATAACTGATGGTAGTGTGAAGACACTAAAACTAACATGTTGTTTAGGGGATGTTAGTTTTAAACTTTGGAATGCACATCAATCCCTCAATTTGTAGCTATCACAATCAGCAATTATTTTGACCAGTCTACCTAAATGGTGGCCACAACTGCATAGAGAAATTCCTAATTTTTTTCATCTAATTGAGATTCCAAGTGATATTACATATTCGATTTTGTTGAAAGGATCAACCACCCACATAGACTTCTACCATGAATAATGATTCATCAATCTACAAGTTGCACACAAGGCCTGTTCATGGAAGGTGCTACGATGTGGTTGGAAGCCTGTTGAATATTTTGAAGAGGTTGGTAATAACACCACTAACAGAAAATTAAAAAATTAAAAAAAAAATGATCGTAAGAAGTAACATATACAGACAACAACAAAATGAAAAGCATTCCTACTTAACAGTTGCATTTATATACTCGTACTCTCTCCAGGTCTTGATGGTACCAATGAGAAAACTATGACCAACACCACATGGGTAACTCTACAAAGAAAGTATGATGTGATGAGGGGATTTTGATATCATCTATCTTCATTGGTATGTTGATAATTACAAAGCACATCCCTCTCAACTCGAACCAAGGTCTCACCTCTAACCTCAAGCTAGTTGAATGTTGAAATTTCCATCAAGGAGGATTATTAATATAGAAGCAAAAAATAATGTCTTAGTATAATAATCATCTCACTTTCCTTATAAGAGAAGGATTGAGATCCCTCATCCACTTTCTAACCTATAAGTAGGTCATGCAAGAAATAGCTTATAACCACAAAAAGTCGGTAGAGACTTGAGAAAGGTTTCATAATTAGGTGGGACATGCATGTGTCTTCATTAGTGACCTCAACGAAAAAGATGAAGCCCATGATGCACAGGTCAAAACTCAGTAAGATGAAGAAGGCACAGATCTTATGGATATGAACCCCCCCCCCATAATCATCCATATCAACCATCAGTAGAGGCCAAATCCCTATTCAAGAGTTGGGAAAAAATCTATCCAGGGCATGAAAGGTTGTTAACATTAGCCAATTTAAATATGACCAAAACGTAAATATGATCATTCAATAAATAGGGAGAACATTTTCCATACCTAATTTGGCCCTTCCCTCTATCACAATATATATAAAAGAAAAAAAAATCCATCTCAAATACATATAAAGATCTAGTAGCTATGGATTCTTGTAGCATAGTGTTGTCACCGAAAAATGAAAAAAACATCACAGATATGGTAAAGTGATTCCAAAAATAGAAATACCAAATATAAAAATCAAGGAAACAAATTTAGATGCTCATATCATAGAATGAGGAATTAAAACTAGAAAAACCAACCTAGAATGTTACCAATCCTATATCGTTGAATTTCTTTGATCATATAAAGAAATGGCGAGGAATGCATTCCTTTTCCTTCAACAAATGCAGATAACCTCTAGCAAGTTTCTCCCACTAAGGGAGAACGTGGCAGAAAAAGGGTACAACTAAAAGGAGTATCAAGTGTGGTTGATAAACTCATAAAGTTCCCAAAACGCATATCATGGTTCTACTTCTATATAACCTAACATTAGTGAGGAGGAAACTACCTATGATTATGTAGAAGTTAAACAAACCCTCGAAGCTTCAGAAAATGTAGGAAATGATGTAACCTAGTCTATGGCTCTCTACATGGGGGCTACTCTTTCGAAAAATGGTTGATCAGAATGAACAATCTACCATCCATTGGAGGTCAAGGGGAAGCAAGGATGACTATTGATGTTAATAGAGAATAGGATGAATCTCTAGATGCATGGGAACTATCATTAAACATACTCTTGAGTAAAGCAACCAAGAATTCCTTGTCAAAAACATATTGCAAAACCAATCAACAAATAGAATATACTTAATTATTTTATGGTTTCCTTGGAAAAGTATATTGAGAATCTTGTAGAGAGAAAATACGAGTCCTATGTAGCCATGGAAGGACTATCACTAACAAAAATCAAGATGATATTCTCTCTACTCAAATCTAGGAAACCTATATATATGACATCTTAGGGGTTAAAGAAACCTATATATAAGGAAACCTATATATATGACGATGGTTTTCAGTCTATGGTATTGGATGCAATGGTTTTCGGTCCATGTTATTGGATGCTTCAGCATGTATAAATATGTATTATAACATTGAAAGGAATATAATGAAAAATCAAGCTGATAGTCTTGGTTTTGGGATCCAGGGGAAAATCTTTGTGTTTTATGTGTTATGCTCTTACATTGTTTATTTTCTGTGTTTTAGAATTCGTATGCAAGTAATTTATGTACGGGGTTAAAACCTACAGTTTAAATGGATGTTAATAAAATCACAATGAATGTGATCCCCACTAAAATGTTTAACATGTTGCGATTTAATAATAGGAATTATTGTGTGTCACAAATGACACCTTCTTTCCCCTATAAGATGGAATACATTAGGACATTAGACAACAATAGGCCATATTTAGAAACATTTCATTAAGCTTGAGTCTAGAATAGAACCAAAATATAATAATCAGTAATAATTGTCTAAAATCTTTGAAATATGGTAGATGATTTCAATTAGGGTTTAATGACCAAGGGGGTAGTGTTTAACCTACAAAATCCCTTCAAGTGACTTCAATGCTTTTAAGCATGACCATAAATTTTACCTAAGATTATTTATGGATGTTAATTATTCTTGGAAATGGGTTGGGAAAGGTAGAAGGTGACATTAGGAAGAGGTTCTTGAGGAAAAAATGTCATTTTATTGGCTCTTGGGAAAAATGGAAAGAAATGTAATTTTAGGACATTGTTTGGCTATGCTAATGTAAATTTCTACCTCAAGAGATGTTACACAGTAATTTGTCACCATTTGTCACCGTCCCTGTTACCCCTCTCCTGCACCTTGGAGGACTCATCTCGGGACTTGTGAGAAGTGACAAGACTTGAAACCACTTGCATCATTCCCCTCTGAACATGAACTTCACATGCCCTGAAGACATCTCCTGCAGCTTGCCCATAAATACATTAGCGTGGGGCCACTGTGTTCTTCCCGCACCAATGGGGAAAATCCTCTAAAAGGGGCACGCTATTAGCACTCTGTCCCAGAGTCGCAATCGCGCCAACCTATTTGGGCAAAGTTTTTAACCAATCAACCTTTGAAAGTTCTCTCCAACTCATTCACCAATTGAATCTATGTTAAGTGAGGATGGTTTGGCTTCAAATCTCCTTGAATGGGAAGTAGTTTGCCACCCTTCCATGGAAGTTTCCAAGTGATGAAGCCAAATCCATCATTGTTGTGATTGACCTTATCTCTTCCTCTTTCATCTATAAAAGCTTGTCTCCATGCCTTGAGCAAGCTAGTAGCAGCGGTAGTGGTAGTAATACTGGTGCTGAAAGGAAGATATCAAGAGATTAGAGTTGCAAGAGCCTTCTTTGTGTCCATAAAGATTAACCTAAGTAAGGAGATCTTGTCACCAAAGAGAGAGAGGCTTGTCCCTCATCCCTTCAAGCTTTGCAAGACTTGTGTAGCTGAGCACCCAGCCAAAGGAGGACTTGATGTCAGGACGCTGGTTGTATTCTCCTTTATTGATTATTAATAATAGATGACTATCATTATGGTTCCACTCTCATTGTTGTAATGATTGATGTTGAGTTATATCCTTCCTGACTGATGTATAATTGCATTTATTAGATTTCACGCTTGTGTTTGTCTTGTTCTCTTTGTGTGCAGGTGTCCATTCACAGAGATAGTGGAGGACTGTGACTGGCCAAAGCAAAGGAGCGTGGGCGACGTCTCTTCTACGAACAAAAGCGTTGGAACCCAAGTAGGTCTTCATCACCTACCTTTTATTTGCAATTAGTGACTTGCGTGGTAGCATTGTTTGATTGTTGCTAGACCCATTCTGGGCTAGTAGGGATCGCCTCTATCCGTAGAGGGGATTTATCTCTCCAACACCATGGTCCAAAACCATTGAGAACCAATACTAGGGACCCAATACCTGGGTTCAACATTTCAGACGCAATACCACGGACCAATACCATGGACCAAATAACACGGACCAAAACTTAGTTTTCCAACATGTACGCGCCTTTCCTTCTGTGAACTTGCGTATGTACGTATACGTGTCTTCTGTTCTGCTAATCCACATGTATATGCACTTTCATCAAGTTTAACCTGCATATACCTCTTGTTATATACCTAGGGGGGATAATATGGGGTACCAAGGGAGGTACCCAAGGTAATAATGTAATAATGGGAGGGGCCATAGTGATAAATAAGGTGGTTAACCCATATCATGTAAGAGACCACAAGTAGTTAGTAATAATGTAATGGGCCCATGGTATTAGTGGATGGTATGAGGGAACCATGGTAATGATCCATGGTATTGTGTGTATGAAGCCTATATAGAGGCTAGAGACTCCACATGGGAGAATGTCAAGAAATATAGTCAAGGATTATTGTATGAACAAGCATATGGCTTGTGGAGTGTTCTCCTTCCTTAAGGAGTGAATGTATGGTGTTACCCTACCTTAAGGGTTTGATCAATAAAGAAGCATTTCTATCTTATTTCTTGGGTTTATTTTCATTATCTTATATTTTATTATTAGATCTATAATATTTCTGGGTTAGATCTACAACAAGTGGTATCAGAGCTACAACACCTCTCTCTTGACCTGTTGCACTATGATCTATCATCTGAGTGAGTTACCATCAAGGACAATACATGTATCATACCTCTGAGTGAGTTGCCATCAAGGACAACACCTGTGTCATAATGCCAACAGGGTCACTCAAAACTGCCTGAAAAAGGCCACAGTCACATGCATGGCTTGTTGTGGGAGCGATTGGAGGGTCTCAGTCACATGCATGGCTTGTCATGGGAGCGACTGGGGGTCTAGCTCAGCAAAATGACAAGTTCTCTCAAGGGTTGGGCACCTGGAAGGGTTGGTTGTCTCCTAAAGGTTCTATAGCTCCTAAGAAAGGTCAGATTGGTTTTGTTTTGTTAATTCCACTTCCTTAACTGTACATGGGGAGTTGAATTACATCATAGTAACTCTTCATCACATGATTACTCTAGTGGACTGGTTAGCTTGGGTAAATGTGGGAGGAGGGTGTCATAGAGTGGTATCGGAGCATGGTTCACCATTTGGACTGGATCGGTGATTTTTGTATGCCATGCATGCATGTCGGTTGCATATGTGTTCATTATTCTTGTGCTCTATATGTTTTTTTATGTATGAATGGAAGTGGTCATTGTTGTAGTTGTGTCTTCACGTGGAAGTTGATGGTGTTGTTGTTGGATATGGTCGTCATGAGTGTATGTCGGTTATGCACTTGTTATGCATATCAGTGTCTATACATCATTATGCATACATTGACATGGTTATAGTTGTCGTGCATGAGGTCATGGTATGTGGTTGGTATAGTCTTGCATGATAACTGGATAATGGTTGAAATGATGTTTATGTACTGATATGCTTATGTTTATACATGTATTGCACTAGCCTAGTTGATCTTACAGACGAAATATCTTCCCCTGAACTATACTGAGGTATGTTGATTATGTTATGTTTTGGTTTAAGTTGACATGATATATTTGCAGGAAGAAGATCAAAGATGATTAGCACGATGGTAGACTACAGTTCACGAGACTCTCCCTATGGATTAGATGAGCATCATGGTGGTGGGCACTCTTCTAACTTAGTAGACACATTGAGAAGTTTGAAGGAAGAAATAAGAAGTTTCAAAGAAGATAATGATAGAATCATTCAGACACATTGAGAAGTTTCAAGGAAGAAATAAGAAATTGCAAAGAAGATAATGACAAAATCATTCAGACACATGAGAAACAAGTAGAGGTTAATGTAGTTACCCTTCAGAGTTTTTCAAACTTGCAAAGATAGGTCCCGCATAGGATTAACCGTGGGCAGGAGGATAGGACTAATGGGGCATATGGAAGTAGGTTTCATGGTGGACACAGGTCGGGTAGGGATGAAACAATTAGAGATGGTAGGTTCTTGGATACATTGGATGTGAGAGGTCATGGACACAGGTTCTATTTTAGTTCGCGTTCTGACAGGTATCATGGTCATCATCGTTATTATCCTTACAAGAGGAGTGGCAGGGGATATTTTCCAGGCAAGTTCAAGAAAGAAAATCCACCTACCTTTGATGGGGATTTGAAGAACCCAAAGGATGAAGAGGAATGGCTACTCGAGATGGAGAAGTTCTTTGAGCTGCATGATTACACAGAAAATATGAAGGCCATAATAGCTATATTCACCCTCAAAGGGAAAGCAAACATCTGGTGGGAAGATGTGAAGTGGGTTAGAGACATTAGGACAAAGGAGTTGAGTTGGCTTGAATTCAAGAGACTTTTCAGGAAGAAATAATTGCCAGAGAGGTATTATGATGACAAAGCTAGTGAATTCTATCAACTAAAGATGGGGTCGATGACGAATGAGGGGTATACGACTAAGTTCCTGGAGTTGTTGAGGTATGTACCATATCTTAAGGATGAAAAAGGTAAAGTTCAAAGATTTTTAAATGGATTTCCATTAGCATTTAGAGATCATATTGAGTATGATGAGCCTTAGTCACTTGCAGAAGTCAATGAAAAAATTGAAGCACTATTATTAGAAATCAAAGAGTAAGACATAATCTCAGCAAGGTTGGAAAGGGAAAGATAAAGCTAAAGGTAAATGGTAGCCAAAGCGAACAAGACATCAAAATGCAGGAGAGAAAGAAAATGTTGCACCTTACAAGAAGTTTAATTGGTCACAGGCTGGAGGGTAGCAGAATAAAGGTGACAGTAAGGGACAATTACAGTGTTGGATATGTGGCAAGGATAATCTCAAGATGGATTTTTCACAAAATCAGGGTGGTAGTTCTCATATTTACAGTGCACAGGACATGTAGACAGTTGGGGATGTTGGGCAGAGCATTCCACAGATCTATGCAGCACTGAATAATAGGCGCACAGATCACCAGACATCTATTATTGAGATGGATGGTAAGCTTTGTGATCAAGTTATTTTTATTTTTATTGACATTGGATCTAATTATAGTTATGTAAGTCCTGACTTGGTGGACAACTATGGTTTGAATAAAGAAGTGCATGCAAAATCTTGGTTAGTGCAGTTGGATATAGGTACAAAGAAGAGAGTTCATCATTGGGTAAGAGCTTGTGCATTCGAGTTGAATGGTATGCCTACCTCAACACATTTGAGTGTACCACCATTGAGATCATATAATATGATTTTGGGTATGGAATGGTTGTATTTTGAGGACTAAGATGGACTAGTATGAAAAAGCTATTGAATGCTTGGATGACAATGGGGAAAAAAGAATCTTGAAGGGTGAGAAGAAAGCTACATCAATTAAAATGGTGGTAATGATGCAGGCAAAGCATAGTCGCAGAAAAGGGTGTATGATATTTGTAGTGCATATTTCTAGTGATAAAGGTAAGGATGTTGAGGATGCAAAAGTTAGAAGAGGTACTCGATCTTTTAGTAATTTCAGGATGCGTTTCTAGCAGAGATTTTAGATTCTCAGCCTCACAGAGAAGTGGACTTCTCTATTAAGTTGTTACCATGGGCAACACCAACATCAAAGACACCATACAAGATAAACACACCAGATTTAGTAGAGTTGAAGGAAATGCTTGAAAAGGGATACATTAGACCAAGTGTATCGCCTTAGGGTGCACCAGTGTTGTTTGTGAAGAAGAAGGATGGTACCCTCAGGTTATTCATTGATTACAGGCAATTGAAAAAGTTGACCATCAAAAACATGTATTTGTTGTCGAAGATTGATGACTTGTTCGACTAGTTGAAAGAAGTAGCAATGTTATTGAAGATTGACTTGAGACACAGATATCATCAAGTACACATTAAAAAAGATAACATCTACAAGACTGCTTTCCAGGCCAAGTATGGGCATTATGAGTTTGTTGTTGTTCCATATGGTTTGACTAATCCTCCAACTACTTTTATGTTCTTGATGAATAGTGTGTTGCATCCTTATCTGGACGCGTTTGTCATTGTATTCATTGATGATATATTGATATATTCTAAGAATAAGGAAGAGCATGCCAAACACTTAGCAACAATGTTGAGATTGCTAAGAGAGCATCAATTGTATGTCAAGCTTATAAAATGTAGTTTCTTTCAGACAAAGGTACATTACTTGGGGCATGTTGTTTCCAAGGAAATCATAGCAGTGGATCCAGAAAATATAAGAGATATCATGGAATGGGCAGCTCCTAGGAGTGTGGATGACGTAAGATCGTTTATGGGGCTAGCAGATTATTATAGGATTTTCATCAGGAAATTATCTTGGATTGCATATCCTATTACGTCATTGTAGATGCAAGGTAAGAAATTTGAATGGACCAAGGAATGTGTAGCATTTTTTGAGCAATTGAAGTAGTTGTTTACAAATGCTCAAGTATTAAAGATTGCAGATCCAGAAAAAGAGTTTGTGGTGTGTACAAATTCTTGCAAGAGAGGACTTGGTGGAGTCTTAATGTAGGAAGGAGATGTAGTGTGATATGATTCATGGAAGCTAAATGAGAATGAGAAGAGTTATCTGACACATGATCTTGAGTTGGCAATGATCATCCATGCATTGAAGATGTGGAGACACTATCTTCTTGGTAGGAAATTTGTATTGATGAGCGATTATAGTGGATTGAAGTATATGTTTGACCAACTAAATATGAATGCAAGGCAAGCTAGATGGTTAGCCATGATCAGTGAGTTCAAATTTGAGATCAGGTATATTAAAGGTAAGGAGAACAGGGTTGCAGATGCTCTTAGCAAGAGGATACAGGGGAATCATATAGAAGTTATGAGTTCTTCTGGGATGACTTACAAGATTAAATTTTACAGGTAAGATAACATGATGACAAGTATAGGGAGCTTATGCACAGGTTACAAAATGGTACAGGTGATCAGAATGTGGACTATCATCTCATAGTATATGGTTTGATCAGATTTAGGGATAAGATTTATGTGTCAAATGATAGTGTGCTCAAGAATCTTATCTTGCGATAATTCCATGTAAAACCATATTCAAGACACCCAAAATACCAAAAGACATTGAAAACGATGAAAAAGTTTTAGTATTAGCCGAATCTAAAAAAGGAGGTGGCAGAGTTTGTGGCGAGATGTTTGGATAGTCAACAGGTAAAAACATAAGGTAAGCACCCAAGTGGATTACTACAACCTATTGTTGGGTTGTGTTATATTCTTTCCACATAGTTAATAGGGGGTTTGAGGGGTACCCATAACCCCATTTTATGGGGTCCGCGGCAGCGCCCCGGAAAATTTTGGTTTTGGACCCTATGTTAGGTTGGGTGGACCCACCTATGGTTTTGTGCATGATTTTCGCACATGTTTTTTGGACGCGATGGTTTTCGGTCCATGGTATTGGATCGATGGTTTTTTTTGGTCCATGGTATT
The DNA here is from genome assembly GCA_000404065.3 of Pinus taeda. Taxonomy (NCBI): domain Eukaryota; kingdom Viridiplantae; phylum Streptophyta; class Pinopsida; order Pinales; family Pinaceae; genus Pinus; species Pinus taeda. The sequence continues at coordinate 3,583 of APFE031735944.1, read as the reverse complement.
GGACGTGATGGTTTTTCGGTCCATGGTATTGGATGCTTCGGCATGTATAAATATGTATTGTAACATTGAAAGGAACATAATGAAAAATCAAGCTGGTAGTCTCGGTTTTGAGATCCAGTGGGAAATCTCTGTGTATATGTGTTTTATGTGTTATGCTCTCGCATTTTTATTTTTCCTGTGATTTAGAATTCGTATGCAGGTAATTTCTGTACGGGGTTAAAACCTACCTTTGGTATCGGAGTTGTTTTGGCTTCAAGGGGACGCCTTTGTTGCTGAGGGGTTTCACTCGGGCCTATGGTAGACCCTGTTCAGTGGGAGATCTGCAAGATCGATTCTGGTGGTAAAATAAGATGGCGAGCAGCGGAAAGATAGAGATTGAGAAGTTCAATGGTCAGAGTTTTGAGTTGTGGAAACTCAAGATGGAGGATCTGTTGGTGGATAAAGATCAGTGGATCGCGGTAGATCCGGGTACTAAACCAACGGGAGTGACCGATGAAGAATGGAAGAAGTTGGATCGGAAGGCAAAGAGCACAATACGATTGTGTGTCTCAGATTCAGTATTGTTGAATGTATCAGGGAAGCTACGGCGAAGGCTTTGTGGGACAAGTTAGGGACTTTGTACCAATCTAAGTCTCTGGTGAATAAATTGTTCCTGCGGAAAAAAGCTGTATAACCTGAGGATGAAAGATGGAGACCCGGTGACAGAGCATCTGAATGCATTTAATACTGTGGTAAGTCAGTTATTATCTGTTGATATTAAAATTTCAGATGAAGATAAGTGCATCAGTTTGTTGTGTTCTCTACCAGACTCGTGGGATAGTCTGGTTATTGCAATAGGTAGCAATGCAACTGCTTTGGAGTTTGATGAAATAGTCTCAGCCTTGCTGACGGAGGAGATGAGACGGAAAAAAATGGACAACCAGAATGGTGATGCCTTGTCTGTACGAGGACGGTCCCAGAACAGAAACAAAAATAAGTCATTGAGTGGGAGATCTAAATCTAGAGGGAGATCTAAATCTCCAGGAAAACCTACAAAGGTGGTGTGCTGGAAATGCGGAAAGGAAGGGCACTTCAGAAGGGAGTGTAAATCTAAAGCTCCTGATAAAGGAAAAGGATCTGATGATGCTCCTTCTGCAGAGGCGAAAACCACCTCAGATGAAGGTGGGGATGTGTACTTGGCTTCTTCAAGTACACATGTAGATCATGAGGCATGGTTGATTGACTCAGGTGCATCCTTTCACTTCACTCCCCATAGAGAGTGGTTCTGCGAGTATGAGAAATACGATGGTGGTGATGTCTTCTTAGGAGATGATAGGAAGGCTAGAATCATTGGTCGCGGAAAAGTAAAGTTGAAGTTGCAAGGTGGAAGGGTTAGAACCCTTCCGGGTGTTCTGCATATTCCTGCGTTGGCCAGAAATCTGATTTCTGTAAGCAAGTTGGATGATGCAGGTGTAAAGACAGTGTTCGAGAAGGATACCTGCAAGATGGTTCGAGGAGCACTGGTATTGATGCGGGGAGTTCGGATTGCAACTCTGTACAAGCTGCAGGTAGCACTGTTGTTGACGGGTGCAATAGTTCTATGGTTCCTGAAAATGGAGCAGAAAATCTAGTGGTCTCTGGAGAGAAGACCATGTTGTGGCATCAAAGGCTTGGACATATTGGAGAGAAGGGCCTTCGAATACTTCATGGTAAAGGTATGGTAGAAGGTAGGAGTAATAGCTCTCTGGATTTTGATTTCTGTGAAAATTGTGTATATGGGAAGCAGAATCGGGTGAGTTTCCCCTCCGGTGGTAAGAGGACGAAACAAATATTAGAGCTTGTGCACAGTGATGTGTTTGGACCTGTGAAAGTTCCATCACTGGGTAAGTCTGTGTACTATGTATCATTTATAGATGACTTCTCAAGGAATACATGGATATATTTCCTTAAGAAGAAATCTGAAGTCTTTGACAGGTTTAAAGAATTTAAGGCTCTGGTGGAAAATCAGACAGAGAAGAAGATAAAGGTGTTGAGGACAGATAATGGTGGAGAATTCTGCAGCAAGGAATTTGAAGAACTTTGTAAGAAGTGTGGTATAGCACGGCAGAAGACTACTCCATATACACCTCAGCAAAATGGAGTCGCAGAAAGAATGAACAAGACATTGATGGAGGGCAAGGAAGCATGCTCAGTGGTGCCGGGTTAGGACAAGAATTCTGGGCAGAGGCGGTGGATATTGCATGTTACTTGGTCAACAGTCACCCTTCATCAGCGTTGGAGGATAAGACTCCACAAGAAGTATGGACTGGTAAGAAACCCTCTCTTTCACATCTGAGGGTATTTGGATGTGATGCATATGTACATGTTCCAAAGGAGAAACGAACCAAGTTGGATAGTACATCTGAAAAGTGCATCTTTATTGGGTATAAGGATGGTTTAAAGGGTTATAAGCTTTGGAACCCAGTAACAAGGAAGGTTGTGTACAGTCGAGATGTGGTGTTCAGAGAGGTGAAGGATGTTATTAAACATGAAGTCCAACCAAAGGAACCTGTGAAGATAGAGTTTGAACTAAAGGAGGAAGAATCAGACTCTGTAGCAGAGGAGGAATCAGAAGATGAAGAGCCACAAAATCCAGTTGTGAGAAGATCAGTTCGATAAAGAAGGCAGCCAGAAAGGTATAGTCCATCTGCTTTCTGTTCAAACTTTGCTTTGTCTGTTACTGTTGATGATCCCAGAACTGTGAAGGAAGCAGTGGATTCAGAGGATGGAAAACTCTGGAAAGAGGCCATGGTTGATGAAATGGCATCTTTGCACAAAAATGAGGCTTGGGATCTGGTGGAGTTGCCGGCTGGAAGGAAACCCATTGGCAGCAAATGGGTGTTCAAGAAGAAGACAAATGCAGAAGGGAAGGTGGAGAAATACAAAGCTCGGTTGGTAGCAAAAGGTTATTCCCAGGTGCCGGGAATTGATTTTGGTGATATTTTTTCTCCTGTTGCCAAGGTAACTTCTATTAGATTACTTTTATCTGTTACTACTGCTTTTGATTTTGAGGTAGAACAGATGGATGTGAAGACAACATTTCTTCACGGGGATTTGGAAGAGGAAATTGACATGAAGCAACCTGAAGGCTTTGCGTGAAGGGTAAGAAAGAACTAGTATGCAAGTTAAAGAAGTCTCTGTATGGGTTAAAACAGTCACCAAGGATGTGGTATCAAAATTTGATACATTTTATATGGGGACTTTGGCTTCACCAGAAGCAAGGCAGATTCACTGATGTTATTAAATTAATTTGATGACATGTTATTTATCTGGTATTGTATGTGGATGATATGTTGCTTGTTGGAAATGACAAAGAAATTATCGAGGATTTGAAGACCCAATTGTCTCCAAATTCGACATGAAAGATCTCGGTGCTGCAAACTATATTTTGGGCATGGAAATTAAAAGAGATCGGGCAAAGAGGAAGCCTTGGTTAAACCAGAGGAAGTATGTCGAGACAATATTGCAGAGGTTTAATATGAAGGATAGTAAACCGATGAAGGTTCCTATTCCTGTAGGTGTGAGGTTATCTGCTGAACAGTGTCCCAAGGCACAAGAAGAGGAA
>APFE031735936.1:76871-98222 GCA_000404065.3 Pinus taeda | reverse complement strand
CCACATCAAGCGAGCCTAAGCCACAACCTGCCACACCAGCTTCAGAGTTGTAGCCAGAGACAAAGATGCCTAAACATGCCTTCAGTTGGTGATGTGGGACACTTCCTCTAGCAGAAGACTTCAGCTTCTTGCCAGTTTTGGAAGAGTTCCCGAGAACAAAATTGAGAACACTTCCTCTAGCAGAAGACTTACAGCTTCTTGCCAGTTTTGGAAGAGTTCCAGGAATTGCATAAGCATTCCAGAGTTGTTGGTCATCCTTAAACCATCACAGGTTGAGACTTCCCTTTTACAGGTTGAAGTTTTACCTTTTATGTGGGTTGAGACCTCCCTTTATTGGTTGATGGTTTCCCTCTTTAAAACAATAGGATCACTTCCTCTAGCAGAAGACTTACAGCTTCTTGCGAGTTTGGAAGAGTTCCGGGAACTGCACTAAGCGTTCCAGTGTTGGTGGCTATCCTTAAACCACCGCCCTTTTTTACCAACATTTCATAGAGCACATTCAGTCTAGTGCTATCATGCATATTTGCACATTTTGTATTACAGCTCTTTTCTTGGACTCATACATAACCCTTCGGATTAAGGGGGGGAATGTTGGACACCTAATCCTAAAGGGTTAGCGTGGAAGCCGAATGGACAAAGCAGTCCAAGGGACCTTGGGACGTGAATCCAAACGGTCACCAAATGTACTATAAATGTATATCTAATTGTTAATAAAAATGTATCGAATGCTTTATCTTTCCATTTGTTTCTCGTTCACCATGTCTGTTTAACAATAACAATATTGAATAAAATCTTTTTGAAAATATCTTGATGATGTCCATATCAAAGAAAATGTTAGGTTAGATGTCCTAAAAAATCAAGGCAAAAAAAAAAATGTTAGGTTAGAAAGAAAAGAAATCAAATAAACTCTGAAAGTGAGAAAGTTTAAATGCCACTACTATTTTTCTACAAAATAGTGGTTGTGTGCATCTTGTCTTAAATGCCACAACCCATGACAGTCAAATAGTGTAATCTTGTCTGCTTCATGCTTTAAATTTGATGTTATAGTTAGAGAATAAAGATCTGGCCAAACTGTTTAATCTTGGCAGATCAGTAGTTAGGTAGAGAATAATAAGGTGCTCATCAGTGTAATTTGAGCCCTTGGATGTTATAATGATAGAATTAGATAGTTTGCTTTTGTAAAATAAAAAGAAAGGAAAAGGGTTTGCTAGCTTAAATGCACCCACTAAGTGAAGAAAAAATGATAGGATAAGCCAAGGGTAAGTAGAAGAAAGGTTGCAGAAGTTTGATGATTGATTGGAAAAAATGTACATTTATCATGTTTTACCATATGTTTCTATGCCCATGATGCAATTACACGAAGAAAATTAAGGTCTACAAGATCAATTAATTAGCTTTCCATTCATCCCCATTCATCCCTATATTTACTAATTTCCCCTTCCCACCTTCATACAGTTCATATTCATTCATTTTCCATAAAAAAACATATTTTCCTAAGGTCAAAATCCTTTTTGCCTAGGAAAAGTGAAAACTTCATGTTAAATCCCCTTTTACCCAAAAAACCACAAAAGGAGGTTTAGCCTAAGTATTGAAGTATATATAAAAAGCAAATAACCCATGATAAAGCTTTATACTTAGTATATTTCCCCTTTCTGCTCATGTTTTCATATTAACGCTAACCTATAGTATTAAACCCATAAAAGTTTCCCTTTCCAATATATATTAACTCCCTTTAATAAAATACCCCAAAACCATAAGTTGTATAATAAAACTATGTATTTAATAAAACATCGCATCGGCGTATCGCAAGCCTTTCAACATGCATGCACTCAAACCATGATTGCGATATGCAATTGCAATGGACCCGGACCCAACACAGATATATATAATAATTCATACCCGTTTCGTATCCGCCCCCATCATAAGTTCCGGCTAAAGAAATAACCCTCTGTCGTTGTGATCTCCGATATGCAATAGGAAACCCAGACCTGATTACATATCATACATGATTTATTTTCCACATCGCCTCTGGCCCCTATCGCCTTCCATTGCAATGGGTCGTCCTTCACTAAACTTTGATTGCGATATGTGATGAACCCAGACCCAATATCATTTATCCACCCTAATTCATACTTTTTCAAGTCCACCATACTATGTTTTGCGAAGGATTTCTTTGTTAAACTGTTTTTACGATTTAAACGAAAAGTCAACCTAAACCTCCATTTTACCCAATAATCTCAGTTTTTAACCCATAATTAAGCCCATACCGCCAGGTCATAGAATGTCTTGTTTTTGGCTAGACCTGATATCGAGCTAGAGGAATTGTTTGTGTCCGCACTTAGAATTTTAGTTCACCACAAATTGGCGACTCCACTAGGGAACTAATCCTTCTGTTTGTTTGCTTGGAATTTCATGGTTTTGTGTGAAATTTTCTATTTTTTCCATTTCTCTTTAGTTATGTCTGCTTTTCTTTCCTTACTACTCTGGGTTTGAAATTCATAGTATCAAGTCTGGTCCCATCTTTTGAACTTTTTTTTTCTTTTCATCCTCCCTCAGCACGCTTATTTCATTGACAGTTGCAACGATCAATGAGATATGCTGAGAAACATTCACACTGGCCCCCTTTTGGCACTTGTTGCCAGTTAGGCAGTCATGTTGATTCCTATAAGTGAAGACTAGGGTTCACCCCAGATCTTAGCCAATGTGTCTTGCTCTCTTGATTTCTGCATTGTAAGTTGTTTAGATCGTCTTCTCCCTGACTAGAAAGATGCTTTCATTCGGTTTATTTGCTTGTAGATTTTCCTTCTTTTTACCTGATTTCTTGGGTCATTGGATGGTTTGTGGTCCTAGGGTGTCTAGGTTGTCATCCATTTAGCTAATTGTGAACTCAGTGAGTCAAGTTATTAGTGCATTTACTCCTTGCATTTATTTTATGGTTCTTCTATGGCTTTGACCCCCATTACACAAGTTTGAAAAGTTTCGTTTGCATGTATAAACGTCTCTTTTCTAGCATAGATCACATTGTTTGTCTTGTTTTTGGTAAAGTCATTGCGTCATTAGTTTGAAAGAGATTCTCTTTTTGTATTTTTCATTTTCTTGCGAATCGATTGTCTAAAAACTTTTCATTGGAGCATTTTATGAGAAATTCATTTTGTCATTTAATGAAAAGCATAAAATTCTAGTATGTTGCATTAATATGCTACAGTAGTTAGCATCATTGAAGACTAGAATTTCATTTGCATTTGAAAAGAAAATGAATTGTCTTTACTTATGAAAGGATTTTTCAAGTGTACTTGTTAGGAAATTAGGAATTGGAATTTATTTTTCAATAGTTTATTTTCTCCAAAAGTGAAGTAGTGAAAAATCATATTTCTTTTAGTTACTTGGTTGTTTGCATTTGATTGTGCTTTCTACCCTCTCTGGTGTGGACAATTCATCAAATTGAAAGGGTCTTGTCTCATTTAGCTGCATTTAGGGATTTTTGAGTCACATTGCTAAGGCCTGAAAAACTGAGACATAATTCAAGATAAAATTTAAAATGAACTCAATTAACCTAAGGTGCATTTGAACCTAACGATCACATCTAGAAGGTCTAGGCTATAGATGTGTTCCAACATCATTAAACCTATTAGCTATCATTAGCTTCGGCACTAGACAATGCTAGTACGGACTTGTGCTCCTATACCATTGAGTATATAAAGGGAGACCCCTCTAGGCATCAATCCTTTATCCATAGGAAGTTGAGTCTTACACCTTTCAAACGTGATACACCGAACACAACATTCGGGGAGATTGGTTGCTCATACTTCTCAGTTCCCCAGGAGGTATTCTGTAGTTCACAGTTGCCTGGTAATCCTTTTTACCTAGATCATCTGGAGTAGTCATTGGATATTTTTGACTCATTAAACTTAAAATATAATTCGAGCGCTTGTCCTTTCGATCTCGTTTCCAATCGAAAGTGATAGAGTCATATTTTCTTCTTTTTCGACTCTTAAAACATGAAAGAGCACCAGTTTATTTATGTATCTTAAAAATTTGTTCCCCACGATCTTATAACATCCTGTTAGTCTTTTCTAGACCAAATCGTGAGTTTTCCCTAAAGTATATTTTAAATCCTTCAAATTTATCTCTCTTTTCTTGTTAAATAATACAAGGTCATCATGTCTAAACCATCTGGTTCACCTAGTTCCTCTTCCTCTTCGTTTTCTGAAAGATTGTCCAAGGAGCCTTTTCCTGAATTACCAGAGTCACTCGAGGACCAAGGTGTTGAATTCAGAATCATTCTAAGCATTCAAACTTTCTCATCGCGCCCTCCACCTACTTCAGATACTGGATCACCTACTAATATTGGCCCACAATCTCCAGACAATCCCGTTCAGACTCTTGAGAGTTCGCCAACTACTAACGGTAAGATTGGACTGGTTATATATCCTCTGAATCCTTTGTTTGACCCTGTTGTGATATCATCGCAACGTCTGTACAGTCCATACAATCAGCCAGGTGTTCCTTTGGAATTATCCCCTCATACATATTCAATCGTTCATCATCGCTTGTTCCCAACTATGGAACCTGAAGGGGACGCTCCAGATACCTCTCCAAATCAGTGGGATGTTTCTACTCCACAATTTATCGAAGAGGAAGAACATCAATTTCCTCCTGATGGTGACCCCTACATGAGGAGCATTCCCATTAGTGTGTATTGGGATTTGCCACCTAATTATGTGACTTTAGCACAGTTGGTCTTAGGTACACCAAGTGCCTCATCACTTTATCACAACCCTGTTTGGGCATCTAACGCCATGCCTACTACAGGTCCATTCATTCCAAACCCGACCTCCTAACAAACCATTACCTTAGTCCCAATGTAACCCACCATTCTGAACCATCTTGTCTCGTTCGTCCCAGTCACCCATCCAATTCAACTGACAGTCTTGAGGCATGTTGTTGTCAGTTCTTCGACCCCTCCAGTAAGTGGACAAGTTGTGCCACCACCTGGGGGGAATAATCTAAGTGTTCCTATGATGTCAGAGACAACCAATGTGAGTAGCTCATAAGCTCACATGGTTAGGATTAACCACCCTTCTTTTGGTGTTATTGAAAACCCTGTTGGTCCTGCTGGATCGAGCAATCTCTAATACCAACAGGTCCAAAATCCCGTTGGTCCATTTGGGTCAAGCAATTTATAGTATCGATAGCCTTATGAGGCTTAGGTTTAGTACCAAGATCCTTACGTTCCATATGGTTCTCAAGGAATGGTCAATCTACCTTATGTCTTTTAGTCTGGACAATATGTTCAGCCTAGTCCATCCACTTTTCATGGTGGCTATTGCCAGATACAGTTCGAAAACTTTCTGGGAACTGTTCAAGTACCTCTGTAGTAGTAAGTGTGAAATCTACAACAGCAAGGGAAACCTTTGTTCTAGCAAGGGTTTCCCACGAAATAACAAGGGAAGATGATATTGCAGCAAGGACAAATGCAACAACCATAGGGGCAACCCTCGCAATAGTTGCAGGAAACCATGCAGCAACAGATGCAGTATTCTCTACAAACCTCCCAACCTATGTCTTCGCAAGGCCAACCTCTGTAGCTATAGGGACAACCTTTAGAGCTACAAGGTCAATCCTTGCAGCAGCAGAGCCAACCCAAGCAACAACAAAACTTATATACATATCAATAGGTTCAACCCTTACAAGGAAAAGGCCACGGTTAAGTCCTATAGCAACATGCCCAAAATCCTAATATTCCAGGGCCACAGGTACAAAATCGTTCTGTCCAAGGGCAATAGGTCCAAAATCCCTATGTCCAAGGACAGCAAGTGTAGAATACTTATGTCCAAGGACAGCAGGTCCAAAATCCTTTTGTTTAGGGGCAGCAAGTTCAAAAACCATATGTTAAGGGAAAATAGGTGCAGTATCCTTATGTCCAAGGTCAAAAAGCTCAACAGCCTCTTAACCTCTATGTTTCATATCAGCGACCTATGGCCGAATAGTTCTAAGGTGTTCAAGGTCATAATCCTCCCTACAGCCAAGGTAACCTAAAATGGGGGCAGAAACAAATTCCATGTGGCCAAAACCCTCCACTATGGGGACAAAATCCTTACCAATAGGGATGGGATCCTTCGGCTGGACCCGCTTATCGACCTCTAATGCCTTTCAATACTCAATTGTCATTCTTTGTCACACTAGAGTTGCCAGATGTGTCTCAACTCACGAATGATCCCGAGCGATTGTCCTACGTTTGATGGGAAATCAAAAAAAGATCCTCAAGCCCATGTGATGAAATACCACTTCTGGTACTCTTCTAACTCTTACGTTGATGATTCTATTTGCCTTTGTATTTTCTAATGAACCCTTACAGGTGCTGCAGCCAAGTGGTACATGGAGCTCCCTCGAAGTACTTACCATGACTTCAACTCTTTATCCATGGCTTTTCTCACGCATTTCCAATTGCTGGTTCGTTATGATACTAGAACTTATTTTTCCACATCGCTTAAGAAAGATACTTTGACACATATCTCCGATCACATCCATGAATGGAGATGCAGATGTTGCCTGATCAAATTCGATATTTCTCATCAGTTTCTCACTGAATAGTTTACCAAGTCATTCGGCACTCCAATTGCTTATGATATAGCTATGGGTGGATGTGATACTGAAGAACAGACCATTGCTCGTGCCCAATACTTAGACCTCATTTATTCTCAGTCTGGCACTTTGTATGAGTTACTACATGATGCTCCATAGCCATCATTTGACCCAATAGCATGAAAGTCATAGGCTGCACCTCCTGTTGATGGAGTAATTGGTTCAGTTTCCCAGACCCTTGCAAAACCTTCTTCCAAACAGAAGTTGGTATCGAACACTGCTTCTAATAGTTCCTCCCAAAAACCACCTGGCCATGGGAAAACCTCAGAGCTCCACACTATCTAGTCTACCACAGTCGAAAAATCCTCGAAAGATAAGAAAAAGGGCAAAATTAAGGGTAACGTTGATGGTCCAAAATAGGGTCCTCCTAAGTCATGTGCTAATGATTCTTCACAATGAAAGCCTGAGTATCTATGCCTCATTTGCAAGGAGGATCACTACACTAAGGATTGTCCCCGATGGTCTCAAGTTAGTCGTTTGTTCAAAGGGACCCTAGTTGTCCTGAAAGAGCCATTTCTGTCTTAGCAGACTCAAATGGTAGAACAACCTCAATCATCTACTTCCTCAGGATCTCAAGTGTTCATCATGATTACACCTATTAATGTGGCTACTAGATCAAAATATTACCAAACTCCTGCTCCGACAACTGTGAAAGAGAAAGAGGCCACCCCTTTTTCTTTGTCCCCAATTATTATAGACATATTTGGGCACATCAACCCCAAACTTATATGTCAATGTATTAGGGGCTCATCAACCCCTAAAAGATTTGTTTCATACCCTAAAATAATATAGTCATCTGAATACATCATTCCCCAAAAGTTCCATATGGGAAACCATCCAGAAATTGCCTAAATTGAACCATACTCACTACTCCACTAGCAAAGTGTGATGCATACTGAGTGGTACACTACCAGGGTGCAATGCATACTATTTAGGCCTTCTATAGGGTGCGATGGGTGACAATGAACAAATGTCTAGGACATTTTTCAGTTGATTGCTCATGGAATCTACTAGAACTTTCTCCTATGCCACTTGCCTTTCTGAATTCACCCAAGGATGAATAAGGGATCTAAGAAAATCTCCAATCCCTTCTCTTATGGAACCCATTGTAACAAGTGGAATGACACTAATCAAACCCCATGGATGACTCACACCCTTGTAAACATCTATAAATGGATCCCTTATCCAAGAGATCCAGAGAGGCTAAAATATTGTGAATTGCAAGGAAGTGCTGATAGTTTGTACTTGAGGATAGAGCATTGCATTGTTGGAGTGATCTTTCTATTTCATGAGGTGAAGAAGGTTTGAAGCTGGGAGGATGATGCTGGATCAGACAACTGGGTTGTAATTCTCCTTTCTATTATAAAGCTCTTCAAGTTTTCTTCCACATGATTGTGCAATTGTGAATGTTATCATTTATGAATGCTATCATTTGTTCATTATATATCTGATTATGTAATGTTTATGTTGTAATAGATCACGATGCTTTGATGGTTCTTTGTTGTTGTACTTGTGCAAGTACTCTCCAAGCGTGTTAAGTACGGGGAGGAGTTGCAAGATCTGTCAAAGCGGAGAGAGATCAAACAAGGGATTAAGTGTAAGTTCCAGGTTGGTCCTATTATCTTTCTCTGATCTATTTACACATAGAATAAATCATTGAGTTGCTTTAAACTATTGTTTCTAGGGTAACTGCCAAACCTAGATGGCTAGCATTCTTTAGGAATACTAGTTTTCCCATAAAAAAATTGGCGACTCTGTTGGGGAACTGAATAGATGTTTGTTTGTTGTTATTGTTTGTTCTATGTTCAATTTGATAAACTATAGATAGATTCTGAAGTTAGTTAGGCAGCCTTCAAACTACTCTTGCTTTGCAATTGCATAGTAGATGAATGTTGCTTTAGTTGATCTCTGGTTTAGTTTATGAATTGAACATCTGACTTGCAAGCACATCTACATGCCCTTTTGGTAGCTCAGTAACCTCTCAAGAAATCCATCATACGTTTCTCATCATTGTTCATAAAAAACCACCTTAACTCATTGAAACCAGCTTCACATTTGAGCCAAAACCCATTTCAGTTGCACTTCCTAGACCATCGCACTTCTTCCATTATCACTCAGTATGCATCGCACCTCCCGAGTGTAGCAAGAGCAATGCATCTAAGTTTCTCTGAAGCCTAGGTGCGATGATTGACTGAACTCTTTTTCCATCTAGAAATTGATGGTTTTTGACCTTATTTTCAGTTTTGTTTGGTTATTTTGTTGCAAATGAACAATGCCTCTTTACTGAAACTTACTTGCATCACATAGATCAGCCTCGATTACATTAGGATTAGTGAAAGGTTTTTGTGGATTTTTTGATCATTTACAATCCTTTGTCAAAAAGTTGTTTAAATCGATTTTTCACTTTGGTACATAAAGTGTAGTAATTGTTGTTTTGTGTTGAAAAGAGAAGTGTCGTGAATTCTTCCTTCCCTTGACAATCGATTAAAATTTTCTTCATGTATTTGGTTTGATTTGTTTATATTCGAAGTGTAGAAAGAAAGAATTTTTGTTTCAAAATTGAAAGTGTCGTTTAGAGTCTTCCTTTCTCTTTTGAAGAAAAAATTGTCGAAAATGTCATTTTGAGTGAAATATTTTAGATCTTTGCTGCATTTAGTTTTCCTTTTTGGCATTTTTTCACATTAAGGAAAGCGAAAAAAACTACATGCATATGCATTTAGCATTTTTTTATTTGTGTACAAAAAGATGATTTAGGGGAATGCACTAATGTGTGCTCTTTGCTCTTTGCTTAAAAGCACTGTTATCTTATTTCCCTAGTAGTTAGGATTTTCATTGCTCAAATAAAAAAATATTGTTTATCATTGTAGATTGCATCTTAGGAATTTCAGATCATCATCACGCGATGAACCATTGAAAGGAAAACTCTAAAGAAGATTAACTTTAAAATTAATTTGAAAGAACCTAACAATTCTTTGGAACTTAACACAACATATCTAGAGGTCTAGGCTAGTGACGTGTTTCAGCATCATTAAAACTAGTGGCTACCATTTTCATTGAAGGTTGGGTGATTCCTCCTCCTTGATACAACAAGTGCTAGCATGGACTTGTGCTCCCCGTATCGTCGCGCGTATATTGGGAGACCACAATAGGCTTAAATCCTTTATCCATAGGAAACTGAGTCTGCCGCCTTATTAATCGCAATGCACTGAACACAACATTCAGGAAGATTGACTTCCATACATAAGTCCTTGGTAATTTCTTTTTAATTTCTCACCAAGGTGTATATTGCAGTTTTGCGATTGGTTTGGTAATCCCTCTATCTAGATTTTCCAGAGTAGTCACTTTCGTTCCTTTTCGACTCTTTAAAATAAAAGGTCCATCTGAGCACTTGTCCTTTCAGGCTCATTAAAAATCGAAGGAGACTAGAGTCATCTTTAGCTTTTTCTCGACTCTTAAAATCTGAAAAAGAAAAGCTGTGTCCAAGCATCATTAAAATTAATTGAATTTGGAATAACTTCATTTTGCCCTTAATTTTGAGCTGATCAAATAATCCACAATCGTGGAAGAAAGTCAATCAAAACCCTATCATTCACGAAGACTAGCGAGTCAACCATATTTGACTTTGGAAGCAAAGCTAATCCGGACAAAGCGGTCTCGTTTAACTGAGTCCAATTCGTCTGGTTTATTTGAAACTTTTGTTTCAACATCGTCAGACACTACAATTACTCTAATTATTTCTGGTACATCTTCCTTCAGAGAAGAAGTTCCGCATTTACAAGAGGACATTAGAACTAATCCTAGTGTAATAGTAGACACTTTTGTACATGAAACAACTCCATCTAGAGTTGATCCAGAACCCCTCTCAGTTCAAATCGAGGCTACATTTGAACCAATAGTTGTTCAGGAACCTCCTTTCGAGATTGAAGTTCATCTACCTGAACATCTGGAAGTTGAGTTTCAGTATTCAGAAGGTGTCAACCCTCCAATATCTGACACTGCAGAAGCTATACCTTCTTTGGCCCCAGAAATATTTTACGGACCTGATAGTCTACCTCTTCCACTTGGTCTGATTTCTATAGAGGAGATAGTTGAGGATCCCCCATCTAGTACCCCATTTCATTTTGGAGCTGGGATTCATTTGTATCCTTCTACTCCTAAGTTTGGTTCTGCCAATCCTCTTTCATTGCAAGTTCCCGTCGAATCACTTGAAGAGCTCTTGGATAGACTAGACATGTTTGAGCAACCATCAACATCTAGGAATGTATTATCTGATGCAGCTACGAAAGAACCTCCTATTGTTATTCCTACAATGTTTTCTTGTACACCTGAGCCATATTTATACAGTACACCATCTGTTCTAGTTGGTTATCAATCACTAGCTGGAGTCCACTTAGGGGCTACTTCGGCACCATGGTTTGCTCCTATTTATTCATATGAAGTCCCATCTGGTCCTTCTTATGTTGAAAATCAACAATTTGATCTTGTACGACAATATCAATTTGGGAAAACCAGTTTCCAAAGACCGATATATCCTTTAAACACTGGACTGCCGCCATATGGAGAGCAGTATGCCTTTTCACTGTTTCCTCCTGGGGAACAACCATATGAGAGTTTCCAACAACACTCAGGTCAAAATAGAATCACATCTAGTGGTTGGATACTAATACTGCCAGAACAACCAAGGTTTCTATACCCAACGCAACTGATCTGACCTGTGTCAAATATTCCCACTACGCCTGCTATTATGACTGTGTCACAAACACAGGCACAACCTATTGTGTCTCAACCTCAACTTGCTCCTTCTTCCTCGCAACCTCAAGTTTCGAGGCAGAAGACTCAAGTCTCTCAGGTTGTGATACAACAACCACTTGTCTCTATGACTCAACCGCAACCTTAGGTTAGTGCTTCTTTATCGGGGATGAATCAGAGACAAACGAGTATGGTAAATCCGCAACTTGGTCAATCTTCCAGTATTGGGCAACAGCAAATGGTCCAACAACCATGGCCAGCACAATACCAACTGTTACACAAAAATATCGTCACCTTGATTATTTGCAGTCGGTGTAGGTCTATCACCACCTATACCAGCTCCCTAAGCAAGTCTCAAACCTCTGCTCTTCAGAACAAGCTTTAAAAATGAGAGAAAGACATAAAAAAAGCAATGTAACTCTGGTTCCGCACTTTCTCTCACTTTTGCCTGTGGGCCCGCACCTTTTGTTCATGAGATCTACGTACTTATACGCTCTGTATTTAAAGGGGAGGGTGCGTACCCCTGTGAAAGTCAAAAAGCGCAATTTTTATCTTAAAAAACTCATCTTGGGTTAATTCTAGAGTTTTCTAGAAGCATTTGTTACGTGGATTGTTCGCTCCAACTGGTTCATGCATCCCATCATAGGAGGAACTAATCCCTTGTTGAGAGGAGCTATCCCTTTGAAGGAGGACTCTATCCCTTTGAAGGAGGAGCTGGTAACTGATCTCCATTGCACTATAAATTGAGGCATTGGGTCAGTGGCCAGAGAGGTTAGAAGCTGAACTTTTGAGGGTAAATGCTAGTGAAATCAAGACTTCCTATTTGAGCTTAAGAGGAGAGATCACATACCTTTTTGGCTTCATTTGGGAGTGAGTGAAGCTTGTCAAAGTAGAGGAGACTTCTTGTTGGACCCTGGGAGGAGCTTGTACAACATCAAGGCAAAGGCTGTAAGGTTCTTCTCCTTTTGAATTAATACAATCAAGCTCATTTTTATCAACAAGTATCTCATGTTATTTGTTTCATGGACTCTTTGACTTTCATGTTAAATATGTTTTATAATATTGGTTATTCAGGTGCTATTTAATCATTTTCCTTATTTGTGCTTGCAGGTTTGCGACAAAGGAACTTACTTGGATCAAACGAGCGAAGGAATCTCCAAACTTGTGTTGGACATGAGGTAGGTCTTAAAACGCATTTGTTTGCCATTATTTATAAAGCGCATTTAGAGAAAGATAGTGTCTGGTTGGTTTGTTTGTCATTAGGTCTTCATCAGATTCTAGGAAGGTCTATCTTGTCCGCAAGATCGACTCATTCCGCGTGACACCAACAACCACAATTCTAGTGAACCCAACCTTAGTTCAGACTTGATTTACAAGCTTAGACTAGATTTGGTCAATATCAGGCCTACCGAGGACCTAGGAAACAAGGCTTTGTAGGTTATGGATAGCTTCATTTTCAAACTAGTTATCAACAACCAAACTATACTAGTTATGTCCAAAAACCTTATCAAGGTTACCAGTGACAAATGCTTTATGCTTGAATGCAAAGACCTACTACTCAAGAGATTCCATCTTATCCTGGGTACGCTCCACCCAACCTGAATCAATAGTTGCCTTTTGTAGAAACTCTAGAGTTACCAGATTTGAACCGGCTAATGAATGATCCAATTACATATGCCCCTTGGTGGCCAACAATTCCTCATAAAATCCTCTCTAATATTCCTAATTTCAATGGAAATCTAGGTGAAAATCCATCGAATCACATAATGACTTTTCATTTGTGGTGCTCATTTAACACTCTGAATGATGATTCGATTAGACTTCGCCTTTTTCAAGGAATGCTCACTGGTCCAGCAGTGAAATGGTATATTGAATTTTCTAGAGCTTCATTTGATAACTTCATCATCCTTGCCACAACTTTTCTAACCCACTTTCAGTTACCCATCAGGTACAAAATTGGGATAGAACTCCTTACCAATTTTAAATAGACCACGTCCACTCACATATATGATCATATTCATTAGTGACCACATCGTCATCGAATGATAAAAATGTATGTTCCTGATCAACTTTTATCTAAGTGGTTTATTAAGTCCTTATTGCCATCTATCACTAAGGACGTGGTGAAAGGTGGAGTTGTCAATTAAGAGCAAGTCATTTCTCGTGCCCAATATTTATATTTGATCTATACTCAGTCTGGCACATTCTACGACAAAATTCCTAACGCTCTTAGACCAGCTTTTTCCGTTCCACCTTCTCCTAAATCGAATAGGGACTCTCATTTCGGTGTCAGTGTGATCGGTGCCTCAAGTACAAAAACCACAAGAGTTCCATCTGGTCAAGCTCGTACTATTTCAAGTCAAAATGCAAATGACTATTCTCTTTCCTTAGAGATTAATGCCATGTCATTTGACAAAGGAAAAAATCCAAAGCAACTAGGGGGCAAGAAGAAAGGGAAAAATAATACGAAGAAACAGGAGAATCCCACTCCTGAAAAATCATCTGAAAACCCTACTGTGGCAAGGAGACCTCCTCATTATCCATGTTTGATCTGTAATGAGGAGCATTTTATGAGAGATTGTCCACATCGATCTGAGGTTTAAAATATTTTGAAGGCTTCGAATACCTCCACAGTGTTGACTGATATGTTTCCAAACCTAGAGACTACTATGGTTGCTATCGATAATGCTTCCACATCCCAAGTGCTAATGCTATCCATTGTAAACAAGAAAAATGATGCTTTGGTATCAACAAGGAGAAAATATTATGGGAATCCATCATCGTCGAATAACCGGGCTACTGATCAACGTAGTGCTTCGACAACGACTTCACCAAAAGTTGTTCCACCCATTATTCCTGAATTAACCATTAAGCCGCCAAAGGGAGTCGTACATAAATTGACATTTAATCCTCATGCTTGAGCTGCTCAAAGTTATAATATAGTGGAGGATCTAGCTTAATCGCCATCTGCTATGTCAACCCTTGAGGTATTGCAAAATTGTCCCCCCCCCAAAGTAGGCTTTGTTATCAGCAACAGGTAGGATCGATCCAATGGGTTCCAATCTTGTGGCCTTTAATCATACTGGATATACACCACAGTTATCGGCCCAACTCGCATTCCTTATACAGGTAAAATCCCTCAATAAAAATGTTCTTTGAACCATTATTGACGAGGGGGCATCTACCTGCATTATGTCAATGAGTTGTTGGAAAACTCTTGGTTCACCACCCTTGTCACAATCACCAACAACATTAAAAGCATTCGATGGAAGAACATACACTCTGTATGGGATTTTAAGTAACTTGCAAGTTGAGAACAATATTTTCATGGTCATATGAAGAAATTCTAGGCATTGACTTGAGAATTGTTGAACATGAAATCAAGAAGTATCCAAATGTCAATCCAGTATGACAACGACTTTGAAGAAAGCTGCTGCCATTAAATAAAAGGTTGAAATTTTTTTGTGTGATAGCTTCATTTACCCTATACCTCCCACTGATTGGGTATTGAATATTGTTCCTGTGATGAAAAAACAAGGAACGATAAGAGTGTGTGTTGATTATAGGGATGTAAATCAAGCATGTCTGAAGGACAACTATCCTACACCCTTTATCGACCAGATTATTGATGAATGTGCTGGATGTGAAATCTTTTCATTCATGGATGAAGTTTTAGGCTATAATCAAATCAATATCCACCCACAGGACCAGTCAAAACCTGCAGTTATATGTCTGTGGGGCACATTCGCATATCGTAAATTACCTTTCGGTTTGAACAACGTGGAGGCAACATTTCAGAGGGCAATGAATTATGCCTTCCATGACTTCAAGCACATCATTTAGCCATATCTCGATAATCTACCTACTCATTCGCGAAAAAAGACTGATCATCCGCAACATTTGAGAGTCATATTTTTACGTTGCCAACACTACAAATACCACTCAATCCGCACAAATGTGTTTTTTGTCTTGGTTCTAGTCGACTGCTTGGTTTTGTAGTTTCAAAGGATGGAATTCGACTCAACCCATTTAAGGTTCAGCCAATTCTTGACATGCCTCCACCTTCAAATTTGCTTTAGATTTAGAGACTTGAAGGGAAAGCTAACTTTCTGAGGAGGTTTATTCCAAATTATGTTGAGCTCACTAAAGGTTATACACGTCTTTTAAAAAAATGGGTACCCTTCCACTGGCATCAAGTTGCACAAGCTTCCTTTGATGCTCTAAAATTTTGCCTAATAAAAGCATCATTAATGTATGCCCCTCACTATCAAAAAAACTTCAACTTGTATCTCACCGCTGCAAATACAACCATCGCTATGGTTTTAGTGCAAGAAAATGATGGAATTGAATATCCTATATATTATTTAAGTCATAATCTTAATGATGCAGAAAGCAAGTACTCTTATTATGAAAAGTTGACTTTAGTAGCTGTTCAAGCAGTATAGATATTTCGACACTATATACTCCTTCACAAAACTACCATTGTGTCATATTGCAACCCTATGACATACATTTTGTCATGTCAATTGTTGGGGGGAATATTCCAAATGGATAGTCATTTTGCAGGAGTTTGATTTGGAATTTGTTAAATCCAAATCAAAGAAGTCTCTCATCTCTGCAAAGTTACTTTGCAACTTTCTCTCATCATCCAATGATTTAACATCAAAAGCGTCAATCGTGGATAAGACTTTGTTTCTGATATTTTCAAGTGATCCATGGTACGGTGATATACTAGTCTATCTCAAGACCCAAACTTTTAGGCCTAATGCCTCTCACTCTGAACAACAACGTACTCTATGCCAAGCCAAAGATTATCTGATCGTTGGTGATACACTTTATCGTCGTGGTGTCGATACCATTTTACGAAGGTGCCTCATGCATGAGGAGGCCAAAAAAGTTTTGAATGATTGTCATTCAGGTGCTTGTGGAGGGTATCTATCTGGTTACACTACTGCACAAAATAGCTTGCGAGCAGGTTACTTCTAGCCCACCATATTCAAATATTGCATAATTGTAGTCAGAAGTTGCCATGCTTGTCAGATTTTTTATCACAAAACTAGATTACCACCTG
Source organism: Pinus taeda (assembly GCA_000404065.3). Classification (NCBI taxonomy): domain Eukaryota; kingdom Viridiplantae; phylum Streptophyta; class Pinopsida; order Pinales; family Pinaceae; genus Pinus; species Pinus taeda. The sequence continues at coordinate 81,757 of APFE031735936.1, read as the reverse complement.
CATCACTGCATCCAATCATTATTGTTGGCCCATTCGCTAAATGCGGCATTGATTTCATGACATGTAACCCCACCTCGGCCATGGGGCATGGGTATATTATAGTCACTGTTAAATTTTTTACAAAATGGGCTGAGGTGATGCCTACATTAAAAAATAGTGGCGAAACGACTGCACTCTTTTTTTTTCAATCATGTAGTTTCTAGATTCAGTGTTCCATACGCTATAGTCACGGATCATGGGTCACATTTTTGCAATCACATGATGATCGAATTAACTACCAAATTAGGAATGTCACATGATAATTCTACTCCATATTATCTGCAAGCTAACAGACAAGTTGAGGCAACCAACGAAGTCCTTAAGCGCATGCTACAGAGAATGATTGGAGTCCATAAACAAAATTTTCATTTAATCTTGTACTCAGCTCTGTAGGCATATAAGACTTCGGTGAGAAATGCGACCAGATTTACACCCTTTCAGTTGGTGTATGTTCTAGAAGCAGTCTTACCAATTCAGTGCGAAATCTCATCCCTCAAGCTTGTAATCGATCTGTTTCCCAAAAATTCTAAGGAAGAGGCTTGTTTCTTGGAATTAATCCATCTGGATGAATCCTGTCAAGATGTCGCGTTGGATAATGAAGCACATAAGAGACGAATCAAGGTAGTGACCTAGTCTTGCTTTATAATTAGGATTCTGACAAATTAGGAGTAGGGAAATTTGAACCATTATGGATGGGCCCTTAAATTGTTAAACACGTATTGACAAAAGGAGCCTACGAACTAGTCGATTATGATGGGATTCCGCTATCACAACCCCAAAATGGGTTGTATCTTAAACATTACTATGCTTGATTAAGTGTAGTAAACTCATTGTATATATGCTTTCATTGCATTTTTGAGTGTTTTCTTTTAGAGTTTTCATTTTGGTTAGGTAATCCACTTCACATTTGTTGCAGATGTCAGACTTTTTGGAACCATTTTTTGGGTATGCCGACGGAGCTAGTCGTAGTATGTAGAACTTATCTTTTGCAGCCTGGGCCATCTTCGCTCCAAGCAGCGAGTTAGTGAGTTTCAGGTGAATATGTATTGGTTGATTGATGAACAACATCTCTGAGTATAGTGCGTTGATTGAAATTCCCTCTGATGCCATTTCACATGGCATACGCTGACTCATTGTCAGGCTAGATTCACAACTCATCATTCTACAAGTTATTGGCGCTTATTCCGTTTGAAACTCAACAATTCATCACATGTTCCTAAGAGTTAGGATTTTGGAAAGACATTTTGATTCCATTCAATATCAACAAATTTCTAGGAAGTTAAAAACATTGACTGATTCATTAGCAAACTATGTGTTAAATAGACATTTGCAGCATTTGTAAAGAAAGCATTTCATATCAACATTTTCATTAGGATTTCATCACTTAGCCAAAATAAAACTCCAAAAATAAAAAGTAGATAGTTGTTTATACAAATGTTTTGTGTCCAAGAAAAAATCGGTCATCTGACCATGAAACTAAAAAAAAAATGTAGAAAAACATCCTAGACTAGTGATGTTGGTGATAACATGTCACCGCCTATGCTATCATGTGCAGGAACCTAGTCCAACGACTTGACAGACTAGTAGTATGGCGCTGTAACCTCAAAGGTAACTCATCAGTCCTAACATCCGGAATGTCGAGAGTGAGGCCCTCAATCTGATCCTACAACATTGCCAGGGTCTCTGATATGTCCAGATCCCGAAGGAAAACCCTACCTACAGCCTCTCCTACTAGAGCGTCATCTACCTCCCGTCGGCATGCCACTGGTCACACTGGTCCAATATCTGCACACACATATGAGTTTGTTTAGTGTTGGTAACATCAAAAACACATAAACATTATAAAACTGAAAAGAAAATATGCGGTCGAATCATTTTACCTATAGCACTCCACTGCTCACCAACTAGTAATGCCAACTCTGGATCGCCTTGGAAATCCATCCCGACATATGGATACTCCGAAAACACCATCTCCTGGTAGTTGAAACACTTGAAAAAGACATCTGAGAAGGATATCTGTGATTGGCCGGCACGTCTAGCCATAAGATCCACCCATTTCTGCATCAATGGTTCCCTTGGTGCTGGCAATCCCATTGAAATGTTTTAAGGTTGCATCACTGGAATTCTTTCCAAAGCAAAATCAGTTAATATGGATCCATAACCAAAGTTCTTGGTTATTTAATTCTTTACTTTGGATATTTTTTCTTTTATGACAAGAAGTATTTCCTCACACCAATTGAACACCTTCGGTTCCAGGCATTCCAGGGCGTACTGCATGTAGGATCTATTCGCTAAATGTAAGGCCATGCTACCAGCCAATCTAGCAAAGGTAAATAGAATGGTCCTCAAAGGTCGATCAGTAAAATCCTAGATATTAATCTTACCATCTCTACTAGGTTGAGATCCATTCCTGCAGAACTGATGAATGTAATATTTCACATATTCAACCCCATAAGCAAATCCTGATAGTGAAAGATGGGCACCACGCCTCGACAAACCCATCAAAAAATAAATATCCTCAACCATAAAAGGAATAGATTTACCTCTAATCTGGAATACCTGGTCAATAGGATCCCAAGCATTGAGAAGATACTGTAATAAACTGATATGTTTCCTCATGCTGGATATGCAGAAAAACTTCAATAAGCCACAATTTCTTAATGCATCCACTGCACCCTGGTCATGTAAAGCAGTCATATCCTCTTCTTCATGTTCTTGTTCATGCCATGTGACAACCACCTTGATCCAACAAATATCTGAAACACAAACAATATATGAGTTAGGATCCAATTTTGAGCAAAAATAGGTAAAAATTCGATGAAAAAACACTATGTAAAGCTACCTTTCTACACCCATCGCACCCTCCCTTTGAGCAAGGTGAGATGCATATTGACTGGCCTATGAGCAGCTCAGTATTCATCGCACCTTTCGATACTAGCAAGGTGCGATGATTGAGGAACGAAATTTTTAAACCCTAGGGGCCCAGAAAAATGAAAAAACTTGCTTAGAATTGAGAAAATATGGAATGAAAATGAAGAGCTTAAGGATAGCTCTTACCTGGTCTTAACAGCACAGAGAATGATCCATAGGATCTCTCGAAATCAACTGGTGAAATTTGAGGGGGAAAACCACTTCAGAGCTCCAAATCCAAATTTGAAATGAAATGATGAACATGAAAGGGTAAAACCACTTTTTATGTTTACTGTTCATGTACTTCAAAGTGAAATGTTAGTTTTAGTTCATTTTTCATCCATATATATGTATTTCTAATCAATTTGATGGAGATTTGAGCAAGCTGAACTACTGATGAAAGAATGTGATGTGCTAAATAGTGAATTGAACATCTTTGACCACCAAGCAAACTTTTGTCTTCTTTTCGAGCTTGATTCAAAAATGAAAAGAAAACTATAGAGTCCTCTTTAAACCCTTTTTAGACTCGTTCAATATGAAAATATTGTTGAGCGCTTGTCTTTTCCAGCTCATTAAAGTATTGGAAATGTCATCCCTCCTGTATTATTTTATCCTTTTTCAGACCTGAGGGATTACTTTACGAAAAAGAACTTATGGAGTTTTCTTTTCGTCCCTTTTCAAACTCTCTAAACATGAAAAGGATTGAGTTATCCTTGTCGTTAAACTTGTTAAAACAATAGTGAAAAACTTGTCCATCTAGACGAGACCGAGTTTCACTGTCGCTAGACTCGTTAAAACATTAAATAGCAATGACTTTGCCCGAAGGGAAAATTATAGAACAAGCATATGTTATCCTCCTCAAGCTTGACAAAAATAAAGAGGTACTGGTCAACAATGACTGAGGAAAAAGGGAAAAAACTTGAAGAATTTATGGTAGCAAGTCTCTCTTGAACATGACACTTTCACTTCATCTCCATTATTGAGTTGGGTTGGGTTATTCCATTCACCGATCATCATACCATTGGTCTTTCATACCATCCGACTTTTGGGGTTAATGCTACCAATTCATCTCAGTGTCATTGACATGTTCAAGAGAAGTCATTCAGTTGAGAAACCACCATCCAGTTACACTGCAATACCCCCCAACCTTCATTTTTTCATGACCACCATTCCTGAACCTTGTGTCATCAATCTGTTTTTTACCTCCAAAAATCATTTGCTTTGTTTATGTCATAGATGTGGGATACATCAAGGCCCTCCTACGATGAGTCACTTCTTGTCGACATCAGCTCATTATCCAAGAAGTTGACTTACAAATAACCCTTGCATTGCTTTGAAGCTTGCATACATCAATGGAAAGTTTCTCACTTCCAGCGACTGGAATGTAAAAATTCCAGATAAAAAAATATATATATATATATAATACTTTTATTAAATGAATACAGATAGATGATGTTGATTTACACTGGGTTGCCTGGCTTATATACCGCCACGGCACCCTTTGGGAAAGGGCATGATCTTATGATCGTGCCCTTTCAGCTAACTAACCTAAAATTAACTAATTTTTACATAACATTGCCTTCCTCTTGAAAGAATGCTTTGTCCTCAAAGCATACGTAACGACGGATGTTGTTGACAAAATGCTTCATTCTCCCAAGAAGCTTCTTCTTCGGCCAAGTCCTTCCACTTGATCAGGTATTCCTTGATAGTACGATAACGAAGCTTTCTTTCTCTAGTAGACAAAATACCTTCTGGTTCTAAAATGACTCTTCCCTCATCATCTAGGGATGGAAGTGTTGTTTGCGCTGTTTGATTGTTACCTAGGGCCCTTTTAAGGCAAGATACGTGGAAGACATTGTGAACACGACTTGTCTCTGGAAGGCTTAACCCATATGCAACTTGGCTAATCTTTTTGTTGATCTGATAAGGTCCATAAA
>APFE031735936.1:35453-57515 GCA_000404065.3 Pinus taeda | reverse complement strand
TTCTCTTGGTGTAGAGAGACAATGGGCATTTCAGGGCTGGAAAAATGACTAAGCTCTCTTGTGGCCCCCTATGGAAAGAAAACAACAAGTGGGAGAATTTTGGGTTGTGTTATATTCTTTCCACGTAGTTAACAAGGGGTTTGAGGGGCACCCGTAACCCCACTTTATGGGGTTTGGGGTAGTTCCCCAGAAGATTTTGGTTTTGGACCCTAGGGGCAGACCCACCTATGGTTTTGTGCATTTCACACATGCTTTTTCGACGCAATGGTTTTCGGTCCGTGGTATTGGACACGATGGTTTTCAGTCCATGGTATTGGATGCTTCAGCATGTATAAATATGTATTGTAACATTGAAAGGAACATAATGAAAAATCAAGCTAGTAGTCTTGGTTTTTGGATCCATGGGAAAATATCTATGTATATGTGTTTTATGTGTTATGATCTTGCATTGTTTATTTTCTGTGTTTTAGAATTTGTATGCAGGTAGTTTATGTACGGGGTTAAAACCTACATTTTCTGGTTACAACCATATTAACATTGTGCCGGCCGATCAATAAAAGACATCTTTTATCTGTCCATGGCGTACTTTTGCATACAAAAAGCTCCCTTTTGGCCTAAAACATGTTGGGGCTACATTTCAGAGGGCGTTGTCCTATGCATTTCACAATGTTCCTAACATCATTTAGCCTTACTTGGATGACCTTCCTTCCCATTCTCATAAGTGACACGATCACCCTAACCATCTTCAATAGATTTTGCTTCACGGTAGACACTACAACATTTAGTTAAACCCACATAAATGTGTTTTTTGCATCGAATCTGGACGACTCCTCGACTTTATCATTTCCAAGGATGGTATTTACCTTGATCTACTTAAATTCAAGGCCATCATTAATTTACCTCCCCCCCCACCCCCCACCCGCGCCATCTTTGTTGCACCAACAAAATAGCCTGCAGGGAAAAAAACATTTCCTCCATCGTTTCATACCCAATTATGGTGGGCTATCTTCAGGATTTACCGAGTTGCTCAAGCAAGGAATGCCCTTTTTTTGGGATGAGGTTTCCCAAAACTCTTTCCATGACCTTAAGGTTGTCCTCATAAATGCTGCTTTGCTTCATACCCCAGATTATCATCGCGATTACTTCCTTTACCTAGCTACAACCCCTAGAACCATTTCTATGGTCTTGGTGCAAGACCATGATGAAGGAAATGAACATGTTATCTACTACCTCAGTCATAATCTCCTTGAAATTGAAACTTGTTATGCTCATGTCAAGAAGTTGCCTTTGGCTTCTGTACAGGTTGTTCAATGCTTTCGACACTACATTCTCTTACACAATACTATTGTGATTTCTGAATGAAACCCCATGACCTACATCCTGACCCGTCATTTGTTGGGGGGAAAGTATTCTAAATGGATTTTCATCCTTCAAGAATTTTATTTGGTGTTTACTATTGCCATATCTAAGAAATCACTAGTTTTTGCTGAATTGATTTTCTCTCTTCCTTCTATATCTCTCCCCACTGGTGTAGGTGAAAAACTTTCGGATGAGTCTGTTTTCCTGATAAGCACCCTTGACTCGTGGTATGGTGATATCATCATGTATCTCCAGACATCAACATTCCAGTCCACATTGACTAAGGATGATCACTGACGCATTCGGCATCACTCCCAACCCTACCGTATTATTGGTAATACTTTATACCACATCAGTGTCGATTCAGTTCTTCACCGATGTCTCACTCGCAAGGAGGCTGAGAGAGTTCTCAATGACTTCCATTCTAGGGCATGCAACAGTAATATGTCTAGCTATGCTACTACTCAAAAAATCCTTTTTTCTGGTTGTCCATTTTTAAGGATTGCATCCTTGTTAATCGCAAGTGCCATGAATTCCAAATTTACGAGTGCAAGATGCGCACCCCAACCACTGACCTACACCCCGTAATTATCATTGGTCCTTTTTCAAAATGGGGCATAAACTATATGACATGTTACCCTTGTTCGGTCGAGGAGCATGGTTATATTATCGTTGCTATGGATTATTTCACCAAATGGGTAGAAACGATGCCTACATATTCTGCAGACGGTAAAACAACAACTCAATTTCTATTCAATCACATTATTTCCAAGTTCAGCATAACTCAAGCCATTGTCACTGAACATGACCCCCATTTCTGAGATTACATGATGGCTGAGCTAACCTCTACGTTGGATTTGCACCACGATGGTTCAACCCCATATTACCCTCAGGCCAATGGTCAAGTTGAAGTTGTAAAAAAGGTTTTGGTTGCAATGCTTCAGCATACTATTGGAATGCACGAGTCTAATTGGCATCTCATGCTCTTTTCAACTCTGTGGGCTTATCGAACCTCAACCAAGGACACAACTATTTCACACCATTCTAGCTCGTCTATGGTCTGGAAGAAACGTTACCGATTGAGTGCGAAGTTCCTTCACTAAAGCTAGATGTCGAACTTCTCCTCGAAACCTCACCTCAAGAAGAGCAGCTCTTATATTTGGAATGGCTGGATGAGACTCGTCGTCTCACTGCTTTGGTCATCGAAGCACAAAAGAAGCGAGTCAAGTCCCATTTCGATTAGTTGGTCTCCCATTGCACATTCTCTGAGGATGATTTGGTTTTACTATACGATCAAGCTAATGATAAGCTTGGGACAGGCAAGTTTGAACCCATGTTGCATGGGCCCTACATTGTTAAACGAGTGTTGCAAAAAGGGGCCTATGAGCTAATTGATTATGCAGGAAATCCTTTAGACAAGCCTTGAGATGGGCTCTCTCTTAAAAATTACTATGCTTAGGTCATCTTGTATGGTTACTTGTGTACATTAGTGCGTCATTCATTTTTGTGTAGTGTGGTTTGGTGTGTTGGTTTTCAAACAAGTTTACTATTTACTATGCTTTTCCCTATGTTGCAGATGTTTGTGACTCCTCACATCAGTTTCACTGATGGTGCTTGTTATAGTACCCGGAATCTATCCTCCACGGCATGGGCCATTTATGACCCTCATGGTGAGTTGATTCATCTTCAAGGTATTTGTTTAGGTCACACAACTAACAACATTGTTGAATATAGTGCATCGTTGAATTGCTGTCACATTTGGGAATTGGTTGTCAACCTAGATTCATAGCTTGTTGTCCTTCAACTCAGCAAGAAATACTCCATCAGAAACCCTTAGATATTGAGAATGTATCTACGTATTCATCTACTAGAAATAAATATTAGTTATATTACATATCATCATATTCCTAGATGCATGAATACATTGATAGATGCATTAGCTAATTATATGTTGGTGATAATACAACATATATATATATATATATATAATATAATAAATATATAATATATATTATATATATATATATTATAATATATATATATATGTATATATATGTATATATAGTATTATATGTATATATATGTATGTATATATACATATATTATATATATATATTATATATATATATATATATATATATATATATATATATATATATATATATATATAATATATATATATATATCTTATATATAATATATATATATATATATATATATATATATATCAGTATAATATAATACAATATATAACACACGGTGATAATGTTTGATATATCAAAACCCCAAAAAATAATATGTGTATTGAAATAACATCAGCGGCTCACAAGCCTCATACATCTGTGGCACACAGGCCTCAAAAATGTAAATGTTGGACCTAGGAATTAACCAGCATGGTGATCGTGGTAACATGAAACTGCTCATGCAACACGAGTCAGCAATCGGTGAATCTGATCTGATACTTCCATTGTATGCCTCTGTTACTGACATGGGATGTCTCCCACCCGAGCATACTCTAGGATACCATGAGTCAGCCCCTCAAGGTTCCTCATGATCTCCTCCTCGTTGTCAATCCCCTCCTGATAAGGAGCAACATCAAATTGGCGAGCGACGCACCTGGCTATCTGGGACATCCCGACAGGATGCTCTGGTCCAACATCTAAATTGATACAAAAATGTTATAAACACATATATATAAAAAAAATTGAAAAATTAAAAAATTAAAAAGTGATTGTTTACCTTCATCATCGAAATCCTCCCCATCTGGAAGCGGCATATCCGAATCTCCACGGAAGTTGGTACTGTTGTATGGCCAATCCTCCACTACGATCAGTTTTCGTTGTAGCCATGAAACGAAGGTGGACTTGTAGGACATATGCTGGCCCCCATTGATCGTAGCCATCAAACAACTCCAACGAACGATCTGTGGGTCTCGTGGCATCGGCGGATCTACCTCAGTTAATTGGTACTAGAACAATGGAACCCATTCCAAGAAAAAGGTTACTAGTTTAGATCTAATGAAAAATTGCTTCAGATTCCCCACCTCGAATTTTGACAACTGGCGTTCCATGTTGATCTTCATGGCTTACACCCAATTGAGGATCATTGGTGTTGTACTGTTGATAGAATAGAGAAATTTTGACTTGTTAGTTTCATGCTCTGCTTGGGACCCAACCACTTTGTTGATAGTCAACAGTAGCACTCTCTGTGTCAGATCTCGCACAGTGGCAATCTCAATCTTCCCGCTCTTAGATTTGAGGGCTTCTTAGCAATGTTTGGCAAGTAGCATGGATATGATTACCCCAATCGACCGTGACCCATATAGGTTGATTGGTTCCCCTCTTCGGGACAGTCCTGTTATGAAATAAATGTCTCAAGTTTCCAACTCTAGCTCCTATTCACCAATGATAAATATTTCCCGATTTATGTCCCAGAGACTAATCAGGTATTGAAGTAGCTTAGGTTGAGCCCACGTCCCTGGTGTGAGAAAGAACTTGAGGAGCCCATAATTCCTCAAGTTGTATAAACAATTTGGATCATTTGTTGTCTAGGTGTCCACATCTTTAGTCTACCATTTTCAGTTATTCTTTCCTGCAAAGCCATGTATTCAAGTCAATAATAATTTTTGGCAAGTAAATCTTGGATTCAAACAATGGATTTGAGAGGAAAATGGATTTTTCTTTATTCACAGCATCGACGTGCCTATTTTAAAAACAGTTCCATCGATGGCGGGGTTGGGCATTTTAGCAACCCTCAACCGGCGTGATTGCATGCCCAGAAATCACACCGAGGGTGAAATGTTTTTGTCAAAACCTACTTCAGAAATCCTAAAAATGGATTAAAATAGGAATAAATAGTATGGAAATGGAGCTTAGGGACTTGGCTTTTACCTGCAACTGGTGGCTCAACGAATGACCTCCTAATCTCCCACAATTTTCTCTGGAAAAATTATGACAAAAAATGGTAAATGGTAAAAAATATTTAATTTTCTCTCCTTTTACTTAGTTTTTCACGAAATATTAGGGTATTTTATTATTTTTGACCTATTTTTCCTCAAGAATTGGATAATGCACTTTACCCTTTTTGTGAAATGATTGGTGATGGATGTTTGATGATGGTGTCGAGTCATGTTCTAGCTCTTTTCTCGACTCGTAAATCTCAAATGAAAAGATTATCGAGTATTTTTCCCTTTTGACTCATAAAGAGAATAAAATAGGGGGTCCAATTTCAAGCTCTTTTCTGACCCTTTAAACATGAAAATATTATCAAGCTCTTGTCATTTTGAACTTGTTAATGGATGCGAAACATCATGCACCTAGTATACATTTACCCCTTTTTCGGGTTGGGATGCACTATTTATGGAAAAGGTACTCCTTCACTGAAATGGTCAAGCGGTTCTCTCAAGTTTCATTTTCTACCTTTTTGGGGTCGAGAGACACAAATGTACGAAAAGGGACCATGTGGAGTTTTCTTTTCCATGTCTTTTTCAAACTCTCTAAACATAAAAAATATACCAATTTGCACCTTTGTTGAACTCGTTAAAATATTAAACGACATCGGATTCATCACCATGACGAACATGAGCTTATCCTTCCTAAGGCTCGTTAAACTTACTAGGTCGGATTCATATAAAGGACGAACTTACAGTGCAATCATATGCTATCCCCTTCAAGCTTGTGATTAAAAAATATTTGGGATACCTACCAGAAATGGTGGGGGAAGGAATTCAATCACTTGTGTGGATAGCTCACTCTTGAACATGACATCTTCTGCTTCATGTCGGGTTGAGATATCCTCACTTCATCTTCGACCTTCCGGGGTTGGGCCATTTAATTTTTCCTTCCATTTGATCTTTGCCACGTTATCATAACCACTGATCCTCTAGATCCAAATGCTGCCAACTTACAGTCATGTTGTTGATATGTTCAAGATTTTTCCTTCTACACTTACACTTACCTCTGATTCTCTGTATCATCCAAAATAATTTTGCATCCATTTGTCTCATGTCGATGATGTGGGATACATTATGGCCTTCCTTCAACATGATCACTTCTTGTCGACTTCAACTCATTATCTGGGAAGTCTACTGAGAGACTCCCTTCCAGTGCCTTAGAGCTTGCATGCCCTAATGTCAAGTTCTTCACACTCGACAACAATTCCACATCATTGGCTTTCGATCGAGTGATTTCACGGGTGTTCGACTTCAGTTCCTTTATTCACATTTCGTGAATTGTGCTAATAGTACCTTGACGACAATTTTTATTATTGGTGGTTTCTCTCATGCTTATTAACAGTTTACATAAGCAGTTGGTAATCAAGTGATTTTCTAGCATGTTCAATGTCAACACATCTATTCACATGTTAGAATTTGTACTTTGATCGGGTCATGTTGGAGAGCAAGACCCTAGTCTCAGATTACAAAAATCCAGGTTGCAAGGTGTTGTGACATGATCATTTTGATATACATGTCCCTCTCAGATGGATGGCTACGACCATACCATGAGTTGTCATATGTGATCCTTCTCATTATTGGATGGTTGTGACCATACCTTGGTTTCGATATGATCCTCTTTATCAAATGGTTGTGCCCATACCTAGATCCATTTGCATGATCCTTCTATGGATGGTTGTGTCCATCCCATGATTCATGTATCATTTGACAGAGTTTTTAGTTATATATAGGTTTATGTATTTTCTTACAAGTTTTCCAATGACAGACTTTGGTTCCTCGCACTAATTCATATAGCATTTCATCCCTCACTCTAGTTTGGCCTTCACGCTTTAGGGGGCATCTGGTACACAATATTTTGTCATTATCCCTGTAGTCCCCATTCCGTGATCCTGGAGGACCTCTACAATGAACTCTACATGATTTCCCTTCATGAAGAAACTCCCATTGTGTCCCTCTGCATGAGCAAAACAATTCCATTTTGCATCATTTCCCAAAAATCTTCTATTTTTCCCAGTTTACAAGACTGGACCTACTGACCAGTGTCCTCCTCGCGTCGATATGAAGGGATTAAAATTGTCCCTATCATTGATCATAGCGTCTAAGCCTTGTTCCAGTTGCGCCAATCCTCTTTTGGAAAGTTTTTAAAATAAGGATTCGAAGCTTCCAGTTCTAGAAGCTTCATAATGGAAGCCTGGTAAATGGTTGGGCCGGATGGAGTCGAGGATGTCAGTTTTGGATCCTTTCCCCTATTAGGATGGAACTAGTTCAAGATATAATACCTTCTCCCATGAGAAGAAGAACCATCTCCCATCCATTCATGCTATATAAACCTCCCTTTTTCCCAAGCACAAGCTAGTGTTAGTGTTGGTGTGCTAGTGCTAATTAAGTTTGGAGTAATCAACAAGTTATTCATAGTTGTAGCTCTCTAGTTGAGTGTGAGGGAGAAGTGTGGATTTGGTTTAGTGTGAACACTAAAGGGAAGAGCCTTAAAACTATCATTGCTGAGGCCATCATGGAATGCTAACAGAAGTGTGTGGGAACCCATATTTGTCGGAGGAAAACGACTACGTCAAGACAACGGTTGTAATCTCTTCTTGATTTAATATATATGCAACTATTGATTGATTTCCTACATAATGTGTCATCTCATATGTTTATGGCTTAATGCTTCTTGACTTGTTAAGTAGGATGAATTAGAATTTGTCTATTATCATGGTTGTTGTTTTCTGTTGTTTAGTTGTTTCATGTGTTCAAAGAAGGAAATGACAGATAGCTAGAGTGAGCAAGCAAGGTCATCACCAAACGGGATAAGCTTACTAAGAGGTAGGCCCTCTTAATTGATTCTAACTTAAGGAAATATTCCATAGAATGTCTTGTTTGTGGCTATCGGGCTAGAGGAATTGTTTTTGTCTGCACTTAGAATTTTACTTCACCAAAGAAGGCATAGGCTGGGAGGATTGTGGTGCATACTACACTTGTGGCTGCATGGTTTGTTGCAACTATTGCGAGGGTTTCCCCTGTGGTTGTTGCATTTGTCCTTGCTGCGGCATCATTTGGCCTTGCTACTACATGAATGGCCCTTGTTGCAACGAAGGTTTCCCTCGATGTTCCAAAAGCTATCCTTGCTACTGCAAAGGTACTTTAACAATTCCTAGAATGACACCTTGAAAGCTCCCAAACTGTATCTTGCCATACCCACCAGGAGTGGCGGACGGACTGGGCTGGACATAATGTCCAGGCTAAGGGATGTAGCGTAGATTAACCATCGCTTGTGAACGATATGGAACATAAGGAGGTTGGTATTGATCCTGAGCCATATTAGGTTGTTGGTACTGGATGTTACTTGACCTGGACGGACCAACAGGGTTCGGTTGTTGGTACTGGACATTGCTCGATCCAGTAGGATCAAAAAGGTTTAAAATGGCACCCAAAGAAGGATGGTTCATTCCAACCATGTGAGGTTCTAAACCACTCACATTGGTTGTACCAGACATCATAGACACATTCATACTTCACCCCCTAGTTAGTGGCATAGCCTTTCCACTTACAAGAGGGATCGAAGAACTGATAGCGACATGACTCAAGATTGTAGGTTGAACCAAACAGTTACTTGCACCGACAAAACAAGAGGATTTGGAATGTTGGGTTGCACCAAGACTGAATTAACTACATAAATCACTGCATGTTGGGAGGTCAGGTTCTAAATAAATGAACCTATGGTAGGAGGTTAGGTTATGAATAAATAAACCTGTGGTAGGCATAGTGCTAGATGCCCAAATAGGGTTTTGATATAGTGATGAGGCAGTAGGCGTGCCTAAAACCAACTAAGCTAAAGACACGTAATTATTCGGTAACTCAGGATGAACACTGGTTGAAATACTTCCCATGTAAGGGAAACCTTCAGGAGGGAAAGGATATCCCAGATCCTCAACTGTGTGTGGAGTGGAAACCTCCGAGTGACCCGGAGAGGAGACTGGGATTTCGCCTTCTGATTCCATGGGTGAAAACAGGCGACAATGGACGACCAAAGATGTTTGAGGGGATAATTCCAAAGGAATACCTAGCTGATTGTATGGATTGTATGGACGCTAAGGTGATATCACAATAGGATCGAACAAAGGATTTGGAGGATAAACAAGACCTTCAGAATTCGGCGGAATCTCAAGTGTCTGGATAGGATTATCGAGAGATTCCAGGCCAATGTCAGAAAGTGGCCTAGTATCTAAAGGGGGAGGATGAGATGAAAAAGGTTGAATACTTAAAAGAATTCCAAGCTCAACACCTTGGTCCTCAAGGGATTGCGGCAATTCAAGAAAAGGCTCCTCAGACAATCTTTAAGACAGAGGAGAGGAAGAGGAACTAGGTGAACCAGTTGGTTCAGCCACGATGATTTTGTCTCAAATAACTAGAAGAGAGATTGATTTCAAGGCTTTAAAATTTCCTTATAGGTATGCTCATGATGTCTTCTAGAACAATACTAACAAGAATGTTATAAGATCGTGGGCAACAATTTTTTCAGACAAAAAAGCAAATTGGTGTGCTTTCATGTTTTAAGAGTCGAGAAAGAAGCAAAGCTGACTCTATCACTTTTGGTTTCAAACGAGCTTGAAAGGACAAGTGCTCAGCTTATATTTTATATTTAGGGATTCAAAAAAATCAAAATGACTACTTAGGATGATTTAGGCAAAAGGGATTACTATGTAACTGTGAATTGTAGAATACCTCCCCATGAACCGAGAAGTACGAGCAGACAATCTCCCTAAATGTTGTGTTTGGTGTATCACATTACCAGGTGGCAGACTTCGCTTCCTATGGATAAAGGATTGCAACCTAGTGGTATCTCCCTTTGTATACTCGACGGTATGGGGAGCACAAGTCTATACTAGCACTATCTAGTGCTGATGCAAATGACGGCTACTAGGTTTAAAGTTGCCAGAACATGTCTCTACCCTAGTCCTTCTAAAATTTGATCGTTAGGTTTCAAATGCACCTTAGGTTAATTGAATACATTTTAGAGTTTATCTTGAAATTATGTCTTGGTTTTCTAGCCTTATCGATGTGATTCAAAAAACACCTATATGCATCTAAATGAGACAAGACCCTTTCACTTCAATGAATTGTCTACTCTAATGAGAATAGAAAACACATTCAAATGCAACAAAACAAGAAATCAAAAGAAAAATGACATTTTCACTATTTCTCTTTTGAAAACAAAATGATGAAAAAACTCTTTCCAATTCCTATCTTTCCTATCAAATGCATTTCAAGTAGTCCTTTCACTATTAAAGAGAATTCATTTCTTTTCCAATGCAAATGACGATGCAACTCTAGTCTTCAAAGATGCTAATTAATGTAACATATTGATTTAGCAAACTAGAATTATGTATTTTTCAATGAAATGGCAAAATGAATCTTTCACAAACACTTCTCACTTTAATGAAACATTTCCAATACAGTTAATCACAAGCAAATGCAAAGCACAAAAGAAAATTCCTTTCAAACTAGTGAGGAAAAGACTCAACCAAAAACAAGATGAGCAATGTGATTTATGCCCAAAAAGAGATGCTCAAACAACAAACGAAACTTTTCATACTTTTTAAATGGAAATCAAAGCAACAAGAGGACAAATAAAATGAAATCAAGGAGTAACTTTAACTATCTACTTGACTTGTTGAGCACACAAACAGGTGAATGGGTGATGACCTAGATGCCCTAGGATTATACACCATCCAATAACTCAAGAAACCAAGTAAAGAAAATTAAAATCAAACAAGCATATAAACCGAGCTAAAATATCTTTCCAGTCAAGGAGAACACAGTCAAAACAAGCTGAGAGACAGAAATTAGAAGGGCAAGACACACTAGCTATGATCTAGGGGAAACCCTGATCTTCACCTACAGGAATCGGCATGCGTGCCTAACTGACAACAAGCGCCAGAATGGTGTCGATGTGACTTTTTTTTAGAAACTCGCACTGATTGGAGCAACTGTCAGAAAAATAAATGCATTGACCAAGGATTCAAGGAAAAAATAAAAATTTTCAAAGGCTAAAACTAGACTTGCCACTTCAAATTTCACGCTCGGAGCAGTAAACTAGGCAAAGCAAAGAACACTAAAGGGAAATGGTGATACTAGAAAATTTCACACAAAACCATAAAATGGAAATCAATCAAACAGAAGGATTGACTCCAAAGTGGAGTTACCAATTTGTGGTGCAAGTAAATTCTCAGTGCGGACACAAACAATTCCTCTAGCCCGAGAGAGCTGGTCTAGCCACAAACAAACAATCTATGGAAAATAGCCTTAAGCTAGAATCAATTAAGAGGGTTTACCTCTTAGAACTTTATCCACTTGGTGATGATCCTACTTCCTCACTCTACCTATCTTTCGCTTCCTTCCTTCGAATACTTGAAACAAGCAAACAAACAACAACAACAAACGTGATAGCATACAATATTGTATTCAACCTACTTAATAGGTCAAGGAACATTAAGCCATAAAGATGTAAAATAACACTTCATGTAGGAAGTGAATTAATAGTTGTATTCATATAAATTAGAAAGAGATTACAATTGATGCTTTGACGTCACTGGTCTCTTTCAATGTATCCAGGTTCCCACACTTCCGCTAGCACTTCATGGATAGCCCCAACTATGGAATTTTTAAGGCCTCTTCCCTCTATTCTCAAACCAAACCAAAACACACTATTCTCCCTCAAACATACACTAGAAATTTATGAGCTATAGATGTCTTATTGATCATTCAAACTCACTCCAAAACTAGTTTAGCTTGGAAGAAGAGAGGTTTATATAGCTTGGACGGATGAGAAATGGTTCCTCTCATCTTGGGAGAAGGTCTCATCTCTTGAGTTTTTTCCATCCTAATAAGGGAAAGGAGCCCAAATTGACTTCTTTAGATCCATCTAGCCCAACCATCTACCATATTTCCATTATGAAGCTTCTAGAGCTAGAAGCTTCAACTCCATATTTAAAAAACTTGCCAAAAGAGGATCAACACGACTGGAAAAGGGCTTAGTTGCTATGTACAACGCTACGGCTAGTTTTAATCTCTACAAGTTGGCACGAGGAGGAAACTGGTTGGTATCGGCAGTCTTGTAAACTAGGTTAAAAGGAAGGTTCTTGGAAGTGATGTAAAGGGGAACTATTCTGCTCATGACGAGGGACATATTGGGAGTTTCTTCATGATGGGAAAACATGTCGGGTTCACTGTAGAGGTCCTCGAGGATCATTGATGGGGAGTACAGGGACAGTGAAAAAATGTTGTGTAATAGTGTAACTACAGTCTCCACTAAGTAGATTGTTTCCAAAAGGGCCGATAGTGTGGGGTTTTGTTGGTTAGCGTAGCTAACTCTGAACCTGGGTCCAAGCCCCCTCAAGCAAACAAATGGTCCCATTTCTGGGCTACGCTGTAAGTTTTATTTCTAATAAAGTTGTCACCTTTTCCATGCTAATTGTAGTCAGTAATATTATGAGGAAGTGTAGGCCATATGAGGTTCCAACCCTAGCAATTTAGTTGGATGTGTAGCACAGCCAAGGGGTGCAGTTCAATTAGGCAAGATACCTCTGGAAACAATTTTTAGATGATTGATATGATTGTTGCGAGGCCGAGGAAGATTGGAAATGCTTCCATTATGCATGACTATTATTTTGATTGCTTTGATAGCCTAGAGAACACCAATGAGTCATAATTCTCTACCGTCGACCTAGAGTTATGCAAAGTTGTGAGGTATGCTTTGCTATGGACGTTGAAGGATCCAAGTTGGTTGGTAGAGAATAAATTATTTTTGGTGTTGTTTGAGATGGATCTGCATACCGTGGTTAGCTAGAAGCCACGGCTATCACCAATGTTACTTACCTAATATCGTGGAATTGTGAACTTCAAAGCAAACTTCCACAACATATATATATAGGAGAAGAAAGATGCAAAAGGCATATGGTATGAATTGCCTTATTTGGTCACAGAGTATGACATTTTTTCAATAATATATAACTAGTCAAGCATGTGGTTGGACCACAGCAAGGAAGCCATAGGAGACCAGGTAGGTACTAGTAAAACAATGAAGGTGACAGGAGGTATGCCGAAGGAAGACACAAACAAGGTGCCTCAAAAGGTCACTATGGCCCTTCAGAATAATATTGCGTAGGAGCCAAAGTGTGTGTAAGAATATGAGTCAGACACGGAGGAACCAAAGTAGGGTGGAGCAGACCCTTTTAAGAAGATAGAATATATTGAGTCTCCTTCCATCCTAAAGAAGAGGAAGAAACCCACCACTAGAGGTGCATGAAAGAAGCATAAGTTTGACAAGACCTCCAACATTAAATCGATGGTCCTCACTAAGGGGGACATTGATGAGATCAGTGACACTATGTTCTCAGTCACCAAGGACATGTGGGGAAATATAGAGGATTAGTACAAGTTAGTACTGACACAGGTCCAACAGGCCCTCACAGAGCTAGAGGTACAAGGTAGTGTGGTTCATGTGAGAGAGAATCAAGCGAGCGTGGAAAAATCAAGTGTGAAACTGACATTACCTTCAATGTTGGTAGTAACCACAAAGGTCTGCACAATGCCCATTCTAGGACGGTTGATGCACTTTACTACTAAGGCAAATCAGGAAGCAGTGCCATATGGGAGGAATTCAAAGCTGAAATTAGTGGTGTTTCCCATTCAATAATTGCATGAACTCCAATAGGGAGTGCATTGGGAGTGGGTCCCTTGGGGTCAGTTTTGGGACTAAAATCCTAAGTTTGGGGAAGAAAGACCAAATTTTGTACAAAGGAATGAAAGGTCTCCACATTTTGTGGCCGCTGAGTGTGAAGATAGAAAGATTCAAAAAGGGTTTCCAACCTTAGTTTAGATAGCTCATGTTGGCTTTAGATATCTACCCTTGGTCCACGGACCATGGGATTGTATAAAAAGGGAGTCTTAGAAGTAGAGTGGGAAGTAAGCTTTAAGTGCTTGATGACTTTGTGAAGAGCTGACAGTGAGAGTCTTAGCATACGAAGAAACTCTGCAATTGAGTGTCAAGAGGCCTAGGGTAGAAGTCCATAGCTAAGTGTGCAGACCCATGTAGCTGTGCAAAGGGTAGATAGAGTTTGTATTGAAAATCTGAATCATCAATAAAGAGAAGTATTCTGAAATTATTTTGTATTTTTCCTTTTTGGATCGCTTGTGATTATGTTATGTTAAGTCTGGGTTTATGTTATAATGCTAATCTGATATGCAAATGTATATGTTTCTACCTATTATATGAACGCAAATAAGGCTATATGTTTATGCGAAGATAATCTTAATTGCATGGTAAAGTTGGCGAAAACTTAAGATAATTCAAGAAATTATACAATAATGCAATAACAAAGGCACGTAAGTACTTGAGCCACTGGTTAGGGTTGTGTAAAGGATGGTCATATACCTTTGCAGATATTTTAAGAGACGGAGGAGAATGTACATCTATAAGCCCTAAAGGCTTACCGATCTACGTGAAGGAAGGGTTTGAGGTATAAAACTGACATCACAACCATTTCAGGGTGTGAAAACTTGGTTCCTACATCCCCCCATACTACTTCGGGTGAGACTTCGGTCCGCGCTTCATGGACTAATGCTAAAAGGGCTAGTAATGTAGGGATTCACTTGGCTAACTAACACTAAACCTCAGTCAAGGCCCATCAAGCCAAAAAATGGTTATATTGCCGGGACCAGGATCTGCATAATGAGATGTGTGATGTCGCATCATTGGAATCCAACTAAGAAGGAGACTGAAGACTGGTTGGATAGGAATATCCACAAATTCGTGGCACAAGAAAAAAGGAATCCACGATTGAAAAAGGAATATTGGTTGGATAGATATCTGTACACAAAAATTTAATAAATATTCTTTTGTTCTTTCCTAGTTGAATTATATGAGTGGATCACAAAGTTGGCAGATGGCCAGGGAAGGTGGAGGCTTGACAATCTGATTGTCTAGACACTAGAGTTAGTGCGGAGATGGGAAGCCTCTGAAGGTAATATCATGCATGTTTTCTATCACTGGCTTGATTGTATCATAGGAGGGTTCGTGACAGAGTTCGCAATTGATACTTTGTTTAACTATAGGGAAGCAGAGCACAACTTCTTCAAAGGGCCATAAGGTAAGTATTTGAAATCACTAAATACTTGGATTAATATGCTCTTGTGTGAAAAGCGGGTCATGAAGTTACCTTGATGTTTGGAGCTACACGAAGTGGAAGGTCTTTCAGGGACGAAGGAAGAAAAGGTCTTGAGTATAGCCCACTGATTGAGCCTCCTTTGAGTGACGACAAAGGAGCAGCATAGGCTTCCCTGCTAAGAGCTATTCAATTGATAAGACAAGGGTTTCCACAGATACCTACACTGCCTCCATCCTCATCCCATCCATCCACACCAACTCCATCCTCACCTCCACCACTTACCCCATCACCCACACCACCGTCACCTACACCATTGTTTAATATGGGGAACTCTATAAAGCTACATGTATTCAAGGGCATAGGAAATGAAGATCCAGACCAGTTTTGGTTCATTGCGAAGGTTGTATGGGAAGCTCAACATATCGTGGATGAACAAATTAAGAAATCAATGCTAGTTAGTGCTTTGCAGGACTACACACTAACATGGTACATTAAGTACAGTATTGATAACCCAACGTCCGCATTGGCAGATATCTAGACTGTGCTGAATAGGGAATTCAATAGACCTAAGTCTCAAGCACAACCAATTGTGGGATTATGGGAGATCATGATGAAGCTTGCGGAGATGCCCTGGGATTTGGATCAAATATTTAATTGTATGATCCATGAAGCCAACATGAACCTAACTTATGGGCAGCACCGCGAATGGTTCGTGGCCTTGCTCCTACCCCACCTAAGGGTTGCACTATCATAACAGAAGATTGGGAACCAGGAAGAAGCTCTAGAAATCACGATGAGACTACATGAGACACCAATGCAGGATGCTAATCTAGGAGTTCAAAATATTCACATGCAGTTGCAGAACCTTTGCCTCGAAATGAAAATTTTGAAGAAAGAAAGAACAGCTTGGTCGGAGGCGCATGAAGAAGTTTGGTGCCTGAAATGCAAAGGTCAAGGGCATGAAAAGGATCATTGTCCCGTCTTTGCGAACTATGTTGTAGCAGGGGGACCAATGCCTCTAAGGCCAGAGGTTGTGGCAGGGCCAAGTGCAAGGCCCATGCTATGGTGCTCTATACGCTAGGTAGCTAGGAAACATGCGACCAACAATTGCCATTTGCTACAGAAATTTGTATAGACATCACAACAACTATTTTGCAATTCCTGTCAATTAGTAGGTCATGATGAGCGAAATTTCTATAGTTAAAAATTAATGATGGACAGGACACCTTCATACAGGCTGTAGGTAGGAACATGGCCTCTAGACCAAGGCATTGGGGGAGCGCGAGGTGAGTATTAGGGGCACAGCTGAAGCCGAGGTGGAGGGGGCCCTGGTAGAGGCAGAGGGCATCTTATTTATTACAATTGTGAAGGACCATGACACTATGTGAGATACTTCTAGAATCTGACATGACTGTCATCCCACTACTGTACTCAGTACCATGCGACTGAGGATTGCCCTATATTGTTGGCTAAAGGGAGCGCAACCAATGTAGAACCTCCAAATGATGATGGCTGAGCCTCGCGAGGAAGACCCAAAGTTAAACATTATGCTGAGGAGTGGAATGATGACTGGCAAGGATAAAGGACAGTAGCTTGCAGAAGGTGAGTGGGTCCACAAATCACCAAAAAAAGAGATTGGTTTGATCTGGAGCACGCAAAAGAAACATTTATTGAAGCAAAGAAAAGCTTCACCGAGGCCTCTACCTTAAGAAGTCAGGAGAAATTGGTTGAAGAGATGGACCCATCCATGATTACCACGTCCTTAGAGACCTACATGAAACTACTCTGCGATAGTAAGGTTGTCAAGGGATTACAGGAACTGCTCAATCAGTGTGCTGGAAAGGACAATGTTATCGGCGAACTGCGCATAGTCAGAAATCTTGGTAAGAATAAGGTGAGGACTGGACGTGAGATGAGACTCACCATGCAGATAGGGGAATACGAAATGGATCAAGTTATCTTGGATCTCGGGTCCGATGAATTTTTTTTGCCAAAACAAACATGGGAAAGAATAGGGAGACCTACACTCCAGTAGTCACCGATCCAGTTGAGGATGGAGAATTAATATAAAATCATCCCATTAGGGAGGCTTTAGGGGGTAACAGTTGAGATTGAAGGCACGAACGCATTCATGTATTTTGAAGTAACAAATATTGTGGATGATAACAATCCCTACCCTGCACTCCTTGGGATCGATTGAGCCATTGACATGAATGGCGTAATCAACTTGAAGAAGTGAAAGATGATATTTGAAAAGAAATCACTCCACATAGTGGTTCCACTGGATTCTGCAGAAGGACAGCGCTATACAAAACCAGTCCGCGATTATGAAAGTGATGATGATTTGGACCATATTTACAAGGTAACGACATGAGACTAGGAATGGGTAAATCCAACAGTAGATGGATGTATTGCATGAGATCGCAAGAGCTCTTGTACATCAGATTCAGATGAAGAACTAAAGTAATGGTAGAACAGACTACATGAACTATCTACGGTGTGCTGTAATATGATGACAAAGTCATTGCGTTGTGTATCATCAGAGGTAAGGAATCGGCCTCACTAGGATGGGCTAACTGATGTTGATCACTTTTTGGATGCATTCGAAAGGGAAGTGCCTAAGAAGCATCACCTCCAAGAATTAGATTGGGCACTGTGTGATACACCTGCAAGATGGTGGGGTATGCATGAGGGTAATTTTGATGATTAGCGCGAATATAGGAGGATGATGAGGATAAGCTTTAGCCACCCGAAGGTACGGGTAACAGAAAAGTATGATGGGAGGAATGACCCGCACAATCATTTGGCCAAATTGACTGAAGCATATGGAGCGAAGCCCTAGCTGAAGAGGGTCCATATATTTTTCATACCTTGGAGGTTATACCAATGAATTGGTACTTGGAGGTAGAACTTCGTCATGGAATTGAAGAATGGGATGTTTTACACCAAGGATTCTTGATGAAGTTTAGTTTTGAGGATGGATTTGAGTCCATCGATGAAGTGTTGTAGGAGTTTAAGACAACCATATTTAAGATACCGCAGGATCCTCTAAACCTGATTCAACCTGATTGGACTATCCAGTTTTGACCCAGCTGGGCCACGTGCTGGAACGTTACAATGTAATAACAAAACAAGAAGATGAAGACCCAAGAAAGGTTAATATCCATGAGACTAAAGGTAACCACGGAGTTGGGGGACTAGAGCTAGTGAACCCATACATAACTAAGCTACTCAAGACCCAGTAAATGAACATTGGCATGGAGGCAGAACCAAAGTTTGCAAAGGTTGAGGACTACTAGGATGACGTGACAGTAGATAAGGTCACTGAATTGCTTCGTGAATATCAGGAATTATTCCCCACGAAGTTTTCTGATCTGAAAGGGATAATAGGAGACCTAGGTGTCATTAAGATCACCCTAAAGCGAAACATGAAACCTGTGAAGCGAAGACCATACTGCCTCAACCTGAAATATAAGGAAAGGGTCCATGTTGAGTTAGATAAGATGCTCATAGTGGTTATTATTGAACCAGTTGAAGCATTCAATCAGATACTGGAGAGAGTGTTGATGAAGGTCTGCAATGTTCAGAGAAATGACTGGGATGTGCACATACCCACGGTGCTATGGGCCTACAGAATGACTTGCAAGAAGCAGAATGGACAAATGCCTTTTAGAATCATGTATGGTCTAGAAGTTGTGATGCCAATGGAATACGTTGTAACTAGTTTGCACATAGCAGCACCCACGGGAATGGCAGATCATGGAGCCCTATAAGAGAGGCTTGCGCAACTAGTGGAGCTTGGGGAGGACTGATTTCTAGCTGGATTTCATTAGCAAGTTCAAAAGGAGCATGAAAAGGCATGGCACGATTGGCACATCAAACTATCCACCTTCAAGGTAAATGATCTAGTCTTGTTATATGACAGTAAATTTGATAAATTTCCATGGAAATTTACGATGCATTCGCTAGGGACATATGTCATCAAGGAGATTATCGATGGTGGAACAGTTCAGCTGGTCAAATTGAATGGAGAACCCTTTCGAGGGAAGCTGAATGGCAGCCGATTAAGCCATACATCGATGATCCAGCTAGGTGACTATATGAAGGAAGCACAGTCTTAGAACTTCAGAAAGGTGAGAGGAAGCGTAGGACTATAAACTACATTTCTTGGGTCAAAGAGATGCATGATCATGGAACTACGTGGAACAAAAAAATGTCATAGAGCCCGCAGAAGCGTGCAGGAAACTATACTACCAAACAAAACATCACGCAGGATAGCTGGAAAGTGCCCGTTAAAGTCATTGTTCATGATTTGACAATGAAAAAATATCCAAATGGAGCGGGGGGCATCATTTAAGTCAGAATTTATGACTAGATCCTTGAAAATTTTCCGCCAATCTAGAATTAATGAACCCATTGTAGGGGAACGATTGGATTTGAATTAGAAAATGCCTATAAATTATAAAAGGTTGCCCAACGGAAACACATGGCATTTTGAGAATTGAGGTGTTGAGCTTTCAGGTGCACATGAACCGTGAAAACTTTGAAGTTATGATAGCAAGTTTAGTGTTTGAGACGTTTCCAAAGGAGACACAGGAGTTGTTGCATAGCATGATGTCGACACCAACTGAGATTGTAAATGTTGGGGAAGAAATGACGGCAAAAGGAGTTGTTCTAGTGGTATCCATGGCAACTGAGGGAGCTACCCCAGAGGTTGTAACTACAAAAGTACCAGTCGAAGTAGCTAAGTCACCACGGTCTCCCAAGATGAGGCCTACCCTGACCAAGGAGGGTCCAAAGAACAAGAAAGGCAAGCAGGCCACAACACCACAGCCGGTGCGCACATCACCTAGAAAGCACCCACAGAAGGATAAGCCCATTGCATAGGAAAACAACAAGGTGGTTGACTTAGAGCCGGTAGAAGAGGTTGAAGAAATCCCCATGGATGATGAGGATATTGCAATGGAATCCGGGGATGTTGAGGTTGAGGGATCTGACCTCATTTCTAGGCTACCTGAGTACATTCCTCTGAGCAGGGGTAAAATGAAGGTGCCGAAGGATATTGATGAGAGTAAGGTCACCCTATACACACCCCTACTACCAGGGAAAATTTTAAGAAGCCCCCTAAATTTATATGAATAATAAATGGGCAAATCGCCATGGTATATAGGAAAAATGGAAGGCGATTTTATCAATAATATAATATGTATATATAATGTTTTGGAAAATCTCTCACTAGGCATGTTGAATATTTTACTCAATTATAAAATCTTGTATGATCTTGTATGATATTGGCAAGTCTTTCACTAAATAATAAAACTTTGCAAAGTCCTAGTGAATCTTAACATTGTGAACTTTTAGAGAATTTTTTGAAAAAGTATAAAACCATATATGACAAGAGCCACATGGTGGCAATATCACTATTTTTTTCACAAGTCCATGAAATGGAACTTGTTTATAAAATTATAAGAAAACCAACCAAGTCCCTTATAACATGCAGGTAAGCTTATAACAGAGTCTGATACCTCTACTATGCTTGTCTTCATTCAAGTGTCATAGTTGCTATACTTAACATTATGAATCACAACTCTCTCAGAACTCAACTCTATAGTGTAATTAAAACCTTTGGAAATTGAATCTGACAACTCTATAAAAAGGATTAGTGAAATAGAAGCTTTTGTGAATGAGCCCAATAACTATCACTGCTAAACAATCAATCTAGATTATGAAGTCTTCCATCTTGATCACAATTGTGCTCATGATCAAGGGAGTGCGACCACCTGGCATGACATAATGGCCATCATAGATTCCAATAATCAACAACCACCTTGCAAGGACATCCTAGCTCATGTATCATGAATTTTATTCATCAATCTTAACCTGATATAAATCTTATAAATATAATATTAGAATCCTCTCCGGACTCACTGTTAATACAAGGGTAAAGGAAATTTTCTAGCTCAAGGCACTAGCCAATACCAACTTTGGTATTTGTGACCCCTTTGTGGAGATGCACCTACCCTACCCCATTGGGTTTCTACCTTGTAACATAGTTCAAGGATCATAAGACTTTCTAATCTTCCTACTCCATTAGACACACTTTGTATGCTATACATAGTGAATGGAAAAGAAGCATTATAGAACACGCAATTTCATAGAAGGAAGAAAAATCTTAGCCAGTTCAATATCAAAATCTTAACCACTGATTAATAAAGAATAAAAAGTAGTGTAATGAATTGTTTCGAGTTAATTATTTACAAGATATAAAGAATGTAGTGGAATGGAAAATATTACTTAGGCAACCCTTCAATATTTTCTACTAATATGTCTGTGCATGTACATATGAAATTAAGAGCATTGTTGAATACAAAGTTTCCTTTTCTCTTGCCTCCATTTTGACAAATTAGTGTGAAATCGGTGTCACTTTGAATCTCCTTTCTGTGTGGATGTTTTGACAAATCAATGTGAAATCAAAGTCACTTTGAATTTCCTTTCTTGCGAGGGATGACATCCACAGTTGATTAGTAAAAGATAATCTACCATATATTATGTTCAAGAAACTGACTGCAATCTACAGTGGAAACG
>APFE031735936.1:0-10227 GCA_000404065.3 Pinus taeda | reverse complement strand
GATTCACTTAAATAAAACCTATTCTTGAAAATTAGGGCGAATGGAAGGTTGTAACTCCTAATTTCAACGGCTAAATTTACCTTTTTTACCCTCTCCCTTAAAATAAGGTGGGCTATTTCAGGCGATTTGTAAAAATGTACTATGATACAAAATATTTGCCCACTAAAAATTTAAAACCCCTTAATTTCGCCAAAGGGCGAACATTCGCCCCTAAAATTTTCCATGCCTACTTCCAGAGCAAATATCTTTGAGGGACCATGCTTGGGGTGTGTCCCCCTTTTAAAATTGGAAGAATAGGATTTAGCTGACATGGAGCATTTCCCTCAATTAGTGACAGACCAACTTATTCACTGTCTCTTCCATAAAAACATAGGAGTGACCGCTTTGTAGCTGAGGAAGTGGCTGAAAGGCGTGGACAAGGCATGCCTGCTAAACTTGCTGTGGGTGCTGCATTACAACCACGCGCCCATCACAATGATTGTGATCAAGCGGCTGCTGTGCTTGGTGCATGATGGGTTTCTGTGTCTGGAGGAGTTGATACCCATCATTGACATGTTGATCCATAGGGTCACGTGATTGCTGCTCAGGAGAAAATCTGGCCACGGTGTTTGGTGGGAATGCCGCCGAGCATGCCCTTGCTAAGGTGATGAAGGAAAAATTCAAGCTAGTAAAGAATTTGTGCAGCTATGCCATCAGATGTATCTATGACCCCACAGTCAAAGTGGCAACACAAATCTTGGTAGGAAAGGTCATGACGAAGTGTCACGCAGATGAAGTGCTGGCACAAGTGATAGTCATGGGGGACCGATGCGCGGAGGGCGTATAGTTTAACTGGGCATTCTATCTTTGTGGTTAATTCTCCTGAAGTTCCGCGAGGCACAGGATCATAGTAAGGCATTCTACTATGCATGGCATTGTTGTCCATAGTGCTGGTTTTGTGGAGCTTCCCGAGGATAGCCAGTTTCCTTCGGTCATGCCAGACCTACCGAAAGCAACGAAGTTTGCTTTGCTGTGGGCTACGAAGGATCGTCAGTGGACCAAGGATAGCAAGATCTTTTGGATCTTGATGGAGATGAGAATCCATATGGCCATCAACTGCAAGCCATGGTTGTCACCAACAAATTTTGATAGGCTGTAGGAGTACGTAGACTTCAAGGCCGACTTCCACCATGTCTCAATATGTGCACAAAAGGACCCTGAACAGAAGTGGCATGACCTACCATACTTGGCCACAAATGATGTAATTGTAGCGGTCGTCAACCGCTAGCCAAAATATTAGAGCACTGCCATGGACTTGACAGTAGGATCTAGCAAGTCTTCCGCACAGCAAACAAAGGAAGAAGCCAAGCTAAAGATGGAACAGTTAGCCGTGAAGAAAAGAAATGAGGTCAAGGATAAGGCCAAGGCGGAGTGCGTTGTCGCGCAATAGACAGGTGGGAAACCAGAGGAAAAGGAGCGCAACTTTGACTGGAGTCATAATTCGCCTTCCCCAAAGCCAGAAGAAGAAGTTGAATAGACGAAGCAGGGACGAGTAGACATGGAGATGACTCCATTCTGCACCAAGCACACCAATGATCTAGAGAAATTAAGACCATGGAAGAAGTCCAAGGCTAGCAAGACATCTCTCGACCTGATCACTCTAACAAAGAGGGACTTGAATGAAATAAGTGATATGGTGAGGGATGCCACTGTGGAACTATTGCAGTAATTCGAACAGTAGCAGCAACAAGCTTTGGGTGCTATCCAGATGTGTCTGCGTGAGCTATAAATTCATACATCACAGGTACAGACTGGTGCGGTGTCATCTAGTTTGGCTCCTGGCACCTCCGAATCTATAGGGATGTTGCACACATGAGATCCCTGAGCAATAGTGTTGCCAGATGGAGCGCTGACTATAGAGATAAAAGCTAACAGGCCTGATGTCAATACCCTCAAGGGAGTTGCACTTAACATGGTTGCACTTCCCAGTGAGGCAATTAACCTTTTGCAAGATGGCATGATCGCAAAAATGTGGGCCCACAAATAGCATGCGTTATAGGTCATCAGTGAGCAGAAGATCAACAACACCCAAATGGTTGTACATCGAGACTCCACCATTGACCTCATGAAAGATCTTACAGACAAAAGTCAGCACATGGCTAAGGTCATGACTGAGGCATGCAGATCTGTCCCAGAGCTAGACATTCTCAAGGTTGAGCTAGTGGATGTGCAGGTTTGGAAGCTTACCACTGGAGTACATGATGCAGACACAGAATCGGCAAAGGTCTAGTTGGAACTGAACCTCAAAATAAGAGAATTACAGTTGAAGGCCTAGCCTTTGAGTCCACCAAAAATCAGAGAACAATGCGAGTCAACTATGAAAGATGCCATAATAGTAGTAGACAATGCAGTAAAGGACTACACGACACTCTTTGAGCAGTCGCTCGAGGTGGTCACTAGCTTGCAAGAATACCCCATTGTTGAGAGGCTGGAAATAGAAGCGTGGGAGCTACAACAACACTACAATGAAGTTAAAGCAATTGTGCATTTTGTCATCATCGCGCAGTGACTGGAAAAGCTGCAGGAAGCCAAGGCTTTGAAATATTAGGTAGATGCAGCTCAACACAAAGAAGCAGTGTTGAAATCTTACTTACCGCCTTGGTTGTACGAGGCCTATTTGATCACAACCACAATTGAAGGCAAGTTGGCTAGTCTGCAAAAGACTCAGCAGAAGATTCAGCCAGATGGTGCAGGGCTAGCAACGGATTAGTTGGTCAAAGAGATGAAGCAAGGGGCAACACAGTGTACCATCAAAGTTGCAGTACTCCAAGTCAATCCAGGAGACCTTTGGGACAAGATCTCCATGCCAGCTGAGTGACTCAAGGGTGAGTCACCATGTTTGTGTTGGGGGCCTGTTGGGAGCAGGTCCCTTTGGGTCATTTTTGGGACTAAAGGTCTAAGTTTTGGGGTAGAAACCATGAATTTTGTGCAAAGAAATGTAAATTCTCCGCATTTTTTGGCTGCGAAGCGTGAAGATAGCAAGAGTCGAAAAGGGTTTTCGCCCTTAGTTTAGATAGCTTCTGTCGGCTTTAGAGATCTACCCTTGGTCTATGGACCATGGGATTGTCTAAAAAGGGAGTCTTAGAAGTAGAGTAGGAAGCAAGTTTCAAGTGCTTGACGAGTCTGTGAAGAGCTAAGAGCGAGAGTCTTAGCATAGTAAGAGGCTCTGCAACTAAGTGTGCAGAGGCTTAGGGTAGAAGTTTGCAGCTGAGTGTGGGGACCCCTGCAGCTATGTGCACACAGAAGATAGAGTTTGTATTGAAAATTTGAATCATCAATAAAGAGAAGTGTTCTGAAATTATTATGTATTTTTCCTCTATGGATCGCTTGTGATTATGTTATGTTAAGTTTGGGTTTATGTTATAATGCTAATTTGTGCGTGAATGTATATGTTTCTACCTGTTATAGGAATGAAAATAAGGATATATGTTTATGCTAAGATAATCTTAATTGCATGGTAAATTTGGTGAAAACTTAAGATAATTTAGGAAATTATACAATAACGTAGTAACAAAGGCGCGTAAGTAATTGAGCCATTGGTTAGGGTTTCACGAAGGAAGATCATATACCTTCATGGGGGTTCTAAGAGACGGAAGAGAAAGTACATCGATAAGCCCTAAAGGCTTACCGATTTGTGCAATTGAAAGGTTTGATTTATAAAACTGACATCACAACCATCTTAGGGTGTGGAAACTTGGTTCTTGCATCCCTTCATACTGCTTCAGGTGAGACTTTGCTCTGCACTCTGTGGAATAATGCCAAAAGGGCTAGTAGTGTAGAGATTTGCTTGGATGACTAATGTTGAACCTAGGTCAGGGCCCATCAAGCCAACAGAGCGGCTGCCAAATTGAAAGTCTAGGAAGAGTGAGTGCTCTTCGTGATCAAATACATCAACATCCACATTGAGCAGTTAGTTGAGGAAGCTACCGAGACCATCCAGGATACGGACACAGCCGTTGTGCATAGGCAAGAGCTATAGGACACAATTATCTGAGCTACCAAAGCTCCACATACAGACTGGAGAAGCTTCCGAAGAGAAGCTCCACAAGCTAGTAGCTACAATAAAGGAGTCCAAAGCTGAGGTTGAACAAGTAAAGTTCAATATCCAGATGCAGGTTGCAAAGTTGCAGATGAATATACAACCAACAACACCTCCTAAAGTTTGAGAGTAGTGCGAGGCTACTATTAAGGTAGACATGGACATACTGAAAGTTGCGGTCAAGGACTATAGCTAGATTTTTTAGAACACCATGGATATTTGGGCCTTAATGCAGGAGGACCCACATGTATAGAAGATTGAAGCTTACATACAAGAAAAAAACTACAGTTTGATGAAATTAGGGCAATAGTGTAGACCATAGTACCTGTGCAACAGTTCACTAGACTCCAAGAAGGGAAAGTTATTTAGACTCAGATAGATGAGTTGCGATGCAAAGCATCCATAATTTCAGTGAGAATGTAACCTTGGGCCAATGAAGCTAGTCAACTCTCTTTTTTTGTAGAGAGTAAACTAAAAGGTATGCAACATACATAAAGTACCATTGGCTTAGTAGTAGAGGGACCAACTACTGAGATGTTGGTCAAGGAGGTTTGCCAGGCTGTTGCGCAGTGCACAATAGAGCTTCAAGCATTGAAGATAGAGTTTAGCGGCCTTAAAGAAAATGTCAAGGATGTACCAGTAGAGTAACTCAAGATGAGTCACGTATTTTTGTTGGGGGCCTATTACGATGGGGTCCCCTGGGCCTAAGTTTGGTTTAAATGTTGAGTCAATTTTGGTGTAATTTTGTAAAGTCTCCACATTTTTAGGAGCAGAGGACGAATAGTGCATAATGTTAAGAGTCAAAGGGCCTTTAGCCAAGTCAAAGCCCCTTATTTTGTAAAGGGATGGTATCTTTTGATTAAAAAATGATATTCACCCATGGTTCACAGACCATGGTAATGTAATGTGAAAACTATAAAAGGAAGTCATAAAGGAGTCATTAAGCAACTTTTGGAAAGTGCATGAAAAATATTTTGAATCTATAAATATGTATTATGGCAAAGGGGAAGGCTTCTATAACTGAGTGCGTAGACACCTTGGTAAGTTTGTAGCTAAGTGCATGGATACCTTGGTAAGTCTGCAACTGAGTGTGTGGGCCTCTGAAGCTGAGTGTGCAGGGTCAGAAGAAGTGTATTAATTGAAGATCTGAAGTAATAAAGACTATTTGAGGCAATTCCACACATTCTTTGTATATTATATGTTTTTGTATTTATTCTCGGTTATGATTTGATTCTCTATAATATGTTTAATTGCATCGTGAAGGTCCAGATATACTATTGTAGGATAACTTATCCATGTTAGAAAAATTAGGAGAAGTTCATAGATTTGATTATGTGGAAATTACTTAATTCTATGATTCTGAAGATAAGGGTTCAGGGAGTTCAAATCGGGCCCTAAATTAAGGAAATGCCTTGCTGATACATCATATAGCCTTCTGGATGCACAAAACTGGGTCTAGCACCCCCCAATTCTACTTCGGGTGAGATTGCATTGTACACTAAGCAGAATGTTGACGAAAGGGTTGGTAATGTAGGGTTTTGTTCGTTAGTGTAGCTAACTCTGAATCTAGGTCCAAGCCCCCTCAAGCCAACAATGTGTGAGTTAGCTCTACTAAACAATGCTAATATTTTAAGGTCAGAGACAAGATTATTTAGATTGGTTATGCTCAAAGGAAATCTCACAGTGGTCACTTTCTCCTCTCTTTCTTTACCACGCTTATTCTCCTTCATCTCTGTTTCCTCTGTTTTCCCTCTAAACCCGACAAAATAGCCCCTGACAACTTTAGCCCTGAGTGCCAAGCCCAAACCAGACATAAAACCTCACCCTGATGACCTCGTGTGCTCATAAACCCCTGGCTTCATCTCCACTATTGATCACCCCGCCAATCCAACGGATTCCATCACACCCGATAAAGGCGACCTGTTCCACAAATTCCCATCGTCATATCATCTCCGCCGAGATCTGATGGCATTTTCTCTTATCAAACGAATAATATGATCGAACATTAGCACGCAATGAGAGCAGTTTTTCTCTCTCATCCACTGCTACGTGTCAATCGCTGAATGCAATCGTGCGACCCCGAGCTTTTACCGCTTAGTGCCCAAAAGCAGTGGAATCAATACCATTTACTACGAACCGGTCCACCCGCCCATTAAACAATTGTGTAGCTCTGTAGCTTCATCACTATCCGATCAGTCCACTAAAGATCTGATGGCCCGAATTCACCCCGCTCCCACCTCAACCGATAGCCTTCACCGAGCTGTCTCTAACACTCATTTTCCTGATCTAACGGTCATCCTTCCTTCTCATCCCGACTGTCCATTGCCATGCATCCCACGTCCTCCAACCATTTTGTTGCCTGAAGAGGAAGATGAACAGTTTGCCAGTACCAGTAGCAGTCAAAATTCCCAACCACCATATTTAACAGATAGAATGGTTGAAGGGAGAAAAGGACAAGCACGACCCTGTAACTGAATTTATTAGTTATGGAGCTCCACTGGTACGAGCACTCCAACTGCCTAAGAGGATAGCACAACACCTGAATAAATCAGATTCACTCACTAAAGCAAGAAAACACTGTTAGAGACTCCATCAGACAGATAATGGAGTTGGTGGTCAATTATGATCCCTCCATACCTAAATGGCCAAGTTCCCTTGTAATGTAAATCTATAAATACCTAGAAGAAAGATGTAATCTGGCTTGGTGGTTGGCATTTGATGTAAGGTTCAACTTCTGGAGACTGTAGATATTTTGTCACTTGCAGTGCCTCGTCTTCATTTTTAGCTAATACATGCTTCTTTTGTCGTTAACTGCTCACGTTCCATTTCCCTCAGTCCCAAGCTTGTACTTGATATGTTGTATTCTTGAGCTCTTGATGTTTAGCACTAGATAACTATCATCTTATCTCTGTGTTAGAATCTTGTATGCATCATTGAATAGGTTGCCTAGGTTTCTTTCTATCTAATGCAGGAGAGATGTCATCCTATCTTTGCATTAGTAGATTAGATTTACAGGTCTCTTTACTAGTTGCAGCCAACCATCACATGGTCTTGTGTATCTACTGGTGTGGTTAGTATTCTCCATATACACATAATCTCTAAAACTATGAGCATTGGTGGTCTAAAGCCTTGTAGTATGAGGGTGTTCATTCATGTATGGAGTGAAACAAAGTAGAAGTGGTTATCTCGCTTGAACCAAATCATCATTCCCTCCATTAAACCTGCAACAATAGTTGAATTTATATGTTACCAGGCATCTCCGAGCTACAACCTAGGAGAGTTTCTTAGAATCCTAACAGTGTGAAAAATTGTTGACTTTTAAATCAACCTTGCACTCTGAGAGTGCCCCCTACAAGTTTTGAGGTTTTTTTTTTAGTTTTGCATTATTGTTAGCATTAAAAAATTTTAGAGTTTACTTGTAGCTTTACTTTTTGTTAGAGTCATTTCTTTTAGATGGTACTCATAAACCAAAAATACCAAAAATAGTTTACTTATGCTATGCATTTTGATATCATTGTTTAGTCGTTTTAGCATTCAATTTCAACTTCTCTTAAGTCATTTCCTCATTCACATTTAAATTTTGATATGCTAAATAGAGTACAATTTAGAGGTTGATGCGCACATTAGTAACCAATCTTGAATTAATATTTCTCATTTTAGATTTCATTGTCACTATCTTTTGAAGCAACTTTATCTTTTGAAATCTAGAATTTGTTATTATTTATTCTCAATTGTTGGTTTGTGTTATATTCTTTCCACATAGTTAATAGGGGGTTTGAAGGCCACTAGCAACCCCACTTTATGGGGTCCAGGGCAGCGCCCTGGAAAATTTTGGTTTTGGACCCTATGTTAGGATGGGCGGACCCACCTATGCTTTTGTGCATTGTTTTTTCACATTCTTTTTGGACGTGATGGTTTTCGGTCCATGGTATTGGATGTAATGGTTTTCGGTCCATGGTATTGGACGCAATGGTTTTCGATCCATGGTATTGGACGCGATGGTTTTCAGTCCATGGTATTGGATGCTTCAGCATGTATAAATATGTATTGTAACATTGAAAGGAACATAAGGACAAATCAAGCTAGCAGTCCCAATTTTGGGATCTAGGGGAAAGTCTCTGTGTATATGTGTTTTATGTGTTATGATCTCGCATTGTTTATTTTCTGTGTTTTAGAATTCGTATGCAGGTAATTTCAGTATGGTGTTAAAACCTACATTCAGTATCAAAGCTATTTTTGCTTCAAGAGGATGCCTTTGTTGCTGAGGGGTTTTGCTCGAGCCTGTGGTATACCCTGTTTAGTGAGATATCTACAAGATCAATTCCGGTGGTGAAAGAAGATGGCGAGTAGTGGAAAGATAGAGATCGAGAAATTTAATGGTTAGATTTTTGAGTTGTGGAAACTCAAGATGGAAGATCTGTTGGTGGATAAAGACCAGTGGATCGGGGTAGATCCAGGTACTAAACCCACGGGAGTGTCCGATGAAGAATGGAAGAAGTTGGATCCGAAGGCAAAGAGCACAATATGATTGTGTCTCAGATTCAATATTGTTGAATGTATCAGGGGAAGCTACGATGAAGGCTTTGTGGTACAAGTTAGGGACTTTTTACCAATCTAAGTCTCTGCTGAATAAATTGTTCCTGCAGAAAAAGTTGTATAACTTGAGGATGAAAGACGGAGACTCAGTGACATAGCATTTGAATGCATTTAATACTATGGTCAGTTAGTTAGCATCTCTTGATATTAAAATTTTAGATGAAGATAAGTGCATCAGTTTGTTGTGTTCTCTACCAGATTCATGGGATAGTCTATTTATTGCAATAGGTAGCAATGCAACTGCCTTGCATTTTGATGAAATAGTCTCATCCTTGCTGACGGAGGAGATGAGACGAAAAAATATGGAGAGCCCAGAATGGTGATGCCTTGTCTGTACGAGGACGGTCCCAGAACAGAAACAAAAAAAAGTCATCGAGTGGGAGATCTAAATCTAGAGGGAGATCTAAATCTCCAGGAAAACCTACAAAGGTGGTGTGCTGGAAATGCGGAAAGGAAGGGCACTTCAGAAGGGAGTGTAAATCTAAAGCTACTGATAAAGGAAAGGGATCTGATGATGCTCCTTCTGCAGATGCAAAAACCACCTCAGATGAAGGTGGGGATGTGTACTTGGCTTCTTCAAGTACACATGTAGATCATGAGGCATGGTTGATTGACTCAGGTGCATCCTTTCACTTCACTCCCCATAGAGAGTGGTTCTGCGAGTAAGAGAAATATGATGGTGGCGATGTCTTCTTAGGAGATGATAGGAAGGCCAAAATCATTGGTCGTGGAAAAGTAAAGTTGAAGCTGCAAGGTGGAAGGGTTAGAACCCTTCCGGTGTTCTGCATATTCCTACGTTGGGCAGAAATCTGATTTCTGTAAGCAAGTTGGATGATGCAGGTGTAAAGACAGTGTTCGAGAAGGATACCTGCAAGATGGTTCGAGGAGCACTGGTATTGATGCGGGGAGTTCGGATCGAAACTTTGTACAAGCTGCAAGGTAGCACTGTTGTTGACGGTTGCAATAGTTCTATGGTTCCTGAAAATGGAGCAGAAAATCTAGTGGTCTCTGGAGAGAAGACCATGTTGTGGCATCAAAGGCTTGGACATATTGGAGAGAAAGGCCTTCGAATACTTCATGGTAAAGGTATGGTAGAAGGTATTAGTAATATCTCTTTGGATTTTGATTTCTGTGAAAATTGTGTATATGGGAAGAAGAATCGGTGAGTTTCCCTTCTGGTAGTAAGAGGGTGAAACAGATATTATAACTCATGCACGGTGATGTGTTTGGACCTGTGAAGGCTCCATCACTAGGTAAGTTTGTCTACTATGTATCATTTATAGATGACTTCTCAAGGAATGCATGGATATAATTCCTTAAGAAGAAATCTGAAGTCTTTGATAGGTTTAAAGAATTTAGGGCTCTGGTGGAAAACCAGACAGAGAAGAAGATAAAGGTGCTGAGGAAAGATAACAGTGGAGAATTTTGAAGTAAGGAATTTGAATAATTCTATAAGAAGTGTGGTATAGCATGGAAAAAGACTAATCCATATACACCTCAGCAAAATGGAGTTGCAGAAAGAATGAATAAGATGTTGATGGAAAGGGCAAGAA